>JAXQQM020075243.1:0-131577 GCA_034641835.2 Pinus albicaulis | reverse complement strand
CATGTAGAAAAATTGAATAATAGCTAAATTATTCACCGAGATTATCCTGATTACACACTATTTAAGCTTCATGCATAATACATAACCTCTTCTACAATTGATCATCAATTTGCGGAAATTAGAAGCAGTCGCATGTGCACATTAAAACATAATCAAGCACACATATAACACAATATGTAATGGGGAAAGCATACAGCTGAAAACCCCCAAATATCTGTATATTATAATGATAGAGAATCATGTAACAATCATAGTACAATACTCCTCACAAGTACTCAGTACTATCTCCAATAGTTACACACAAACTAGCTCAGATCTGAACAAGTCACAGGTTCAAATCTCCTCCACTGTTTGCCTGCCTCTACTGCGCAATCCAAGATGAGAATGAATGAGATCCAAGTTCGAATCCCCTTGGCTTGTACTGCACAATCCTCATTGGAAATCTCAATCAATGTGTGTGCAAATCTCATGCACAGCTATAGTCACAACTGATAGTAGACTCACCCTTTCACCCACCTCTAACACTGGTCTCCACTGAACTGTCCATGCATTGCAGTTAACTGATGTGTTCTTTAGATTTATGAGTTAATAATTATGTAATCAACAATAACACCTACACTATCTAACATATCTATCAAATAGATTAAAGATAACTATTCAATTAGCTAATTGAATATACCCCTACTAATCATTTCCATTAATTTACTAACTATGAGTATGAGTTCGGATCAGCTTCAACTGCATATTATAACGACCCGCCTGAAAGCAAGACTGGGTCAGCTGCATGCCACATCCCAAGCATCAACTAAAGTGCCCAAGAGATAAGATAATGTTTATAGTCCAAATATTATTAAGGGTTAATAATATTCGACTGTTCTATTTTTAGACTGGCAGTCTAAAAATAGATTCCGCCCAATGTATAAAAATAGAGGTCCATCTATTTTTACCAACTTGACCAATCATCCATAAATAGCATCCTAAAACTCATAGACCATGATCCATATGTCTAAAAATAGACTTTGCGACAAAAAAATCACCTGTGTGGCCTCCACCTAGTTTTGGTGATCACTTTCCAACTAGGATCAGGAAAGATGTTTCAGGATGCCTCCTTCACTGTTTCTTGTTGCAATATCCAACACTCCCTCTCAACAAGAAAGGACTGTCTTTGCATGCGACATGCAACTCCATGCATTCGCCCTGCAACCTTCACAAGCGCCATGAAACTCCATGCATCTGCTTTGCAACTCCTCTGAAACTGAATAGGCTCCAAACAACTCAATAAATCTGATGCATCTATCATCAAAGTCTTCGAATTCTGTTGGTACCAATTGCACATGTCATCAGGAACCACTGCGTTGTTGAACTCTTGCACTTGCTGTCAACTCTGATCTGCGCTCCAGTATCCGACACTGTCACTTTGATCTGCCTGCATCAATCCAACTGTTCATGTACTGCTGCGCTGTGGGCACCTCATAGCCAGGTTCAATTCATGAGATCCACACCATCTCATGAATCCTGCCCAGAAATATCCTCTTGGGATTATTTATGCATGTCGCCCCACCTCTCACCTGGTGGTATAGCCGCATGCACTCCCTCTGCCCATCTGGAATGAAATTTCTCTCCATGAGTGGTTTCTCCCACTCCATGATCCTCATCTTGTGGCTGCTCCACTTCCCGAGGTTCACTCTTACCTGCATGCAAATCTAGCTCCCTCTCAAGCTTCAATTGCATGGCTTTCTTGCACTTCCCAACAGTAGGAAGCTCCGTAGACATCCCATCTACTTCAAGTCTGTAGAGATTCTTTGCTCGAATCCCAACCTTCTTGACTTGTCCGATTGCCTTGTGCCGAAGGAAAACTTTTCCTTCACTGAAGACAACTTCATACCCTTTATCCTCTAACATTGCAACTGAGATCAAATTCTTCTTTAAACTTGGAACATGCACTACATCTTGTAAAAGAATGAGTTTACCTGACTCCCTCTGAAAGGTTATGGTACCAATGCCGGTCGCATTGTATCGTCCATTGTCGCCCAACTCAACATGCAACTGGAGATCTTTCTCCACCAAGTCATTGAAAAGATTCACATCTCCCGTCATGTGAAAGGAAGCACCACTATCAAAATACCACCCTGATCCCAATGCACTAGACACCATGCATGCGATCAATGAGAAGTCCAGCTCAAATTGCGAGGCAAGAGCCTCACCAGCTGCAGCTCCAGCAGCCTGCTTGTTCTTCTTCTTCTGTGGACAATTTGTGGCGTAATGCCCATGCTCGTGACAGTGAAAACACTTCACTTTGGACATGTCACGCTCTTTACCATCCGCACCGGATTGAGAAGCATTCTTCTTGCCCTTCCCCTTCCTTGCTTTGGCAGCCAAAGCACAATCTTCTTCATCAGATGCCTTTGATGAAGATCCATCCCTTGTACTCCGCCTTATCTCCTATTGCACAAGATCCGACCAAAGTCGCTCCCATCCTGGCAATTTCTCCCGACCATTGACAGAATCCTCATAGGAATGCCAACTCTTCAAAAGACCAAGGAGAGCCAAGCTCACTAAGTCCTCATCATCCACACTAACTCCTACACTCCCAAGCTCATCCCTGCAGTGGACAAACTTTGTCAAGTATACCGGAATAGTGTCATTCTTCTCCATCTTTATTTTCTTGAGTTTATCCTTGAGCGCCAACTTCCTCTGGTCGCTCTTGCTTTGGAATAAATCTGTCAATGCTTTCCACATCAAGTATGGAGAAGCTTTTCCATGCAGGCTGGATACTATGTGATCCTTCACGCCCTCCAACAGAATCCTTCGACATTTTGCTGTCTTCTTTTGCCAAGCCTCAACTTGAGCAGCATCAGTAGGCTTTGGAACTTCAGCATCTATGAACTCCTTCAACCCATTGTCATCTAACACTGCCTCCATCCTGTCCTTCCATGCAACATAATTCGAGCTGCCCTCAAGGGCATACTCCAATCGCAATCCGTTGAAAGACATTTCAACTTCGACACCAAGAAAACTCTTCTGCAAATTCAAATTCCACCAGCTCAAAACTCAACCGCTTCTGATCTGTGAGAACAAAGTATTTCTAGCACATAGATCGAATGTAGGGGAATTTACTGGATATATTACCTTTCAGAGAAAGGATGGATCCAGAGGCTACCTGGCCTGCTTACAAACTCTGTCTACCGAAATAAATTGTAATCACTGTAATAGATCCGATGATCAATTTAGCTCTGATACCATGTATAAATTTGAATAATAGCTGAATTATTCACTGATATTATCCAGATTACACACTATTTAAGCTTCATGCATAATACATAACCTCTTCTACAATTGATCATCAATTTGCGGAAATAGAAGCAGTCGCATGCGCACATTAAAACATAATCAAGCACACATATAACACAGTATGTAATGGGGAAAGATTACAGCTGAAAACCCCCAACTATCTGTATATTATAATGATAGATAACATGTAACAATCATAGTACAATACTCCTCACAAGTACTCAGTACTATCTCCAATAGTTACACACAAACTAGCTCAGATCTGAACAAGTCACAGGTTCAAATATCCTCCACTGTTTGCCTGCCTCTACTGCGCAATCCAAGATGAGAATGAATGAGATCCAAGTTCGAATCCCCTTGGCTTGTACTGCGCAATCCTCATTGGCAATCTCAATCAATGTGTGTGCAAATCTCATGCACAGCCATAGTCACAACTGATAGTAGACTCACCCTTTCACCCACCTCTAACACTGGTCTCCACTGAACTGTCCATGCATTGCAGTTAACTGATGTATTCTTTAGTTGATTTATGAGTTAATAATTAGTGAATTAATTAATAATTAATTCACACCACTCATCACTAGTGTATTTATCAGCTAGACTAAATACAACTAGTTCAACTAAGTTAAACCGAACACAACTCCACCAACTGTCTCATCAACTCCACCAAACTCTGCCACATGAGTTCTAACCGAAGTCAACCATGCAATAGCTCAACTAACCCTTAGGAAAAGCGTATTTCCTTCTGTCAGCTGCATTTTCCACATCCAAGCATCAAACTGAAGTGCTCCAAGAGGATAAGATAATGTTTATAGTCTAAATATTATTAAGGGTTAATAATATTTGACTGTTCTATTTTTAGCCCGGGAGTCTAAAAATAGAAACCGCCCAATGTCTAAAAATAGAGGTCCATCTATTTTTACCAACTCGACCAATCATCCATAAATAGCATCCTGCAACTCATAGACCATGATCCATATGTCTAAAAATAGACATAGTCTAAAAATAGACTTTGCGACAAAAAAATCACCTGTGTGGCCTCCACCTAGTTTTGGTGATCACTTTCCAACTAGGATTAGGAAAGATGTTTCAGGATGCCTCCTTCACTGTTTCTTGTTGCAATAATTCAACATATTTGGACAATGATATTATCCAAGGTTAAAGGACAATGCCAGGTTATTAAACACTTAAAGTTAATCACAAACAAGACAAACTACTTACCAAAGCATTCGCTAAACAAGAAGATGAAGACTAATAATCAACAAAACATATTTTGTTTTGGGGTTTAAAGGAGGTCACCTCAAGAGCCTATGTAGTGAAGAGTCCCACTACCTCATTTATCATGTAGAATATTATTCAAAGACAATTGTTGTTAGAGATAAGGTTGTTAAAATTAAGAATAGTCAGTTTGAGTCCTATTAGAAAAAGGACCTGCCAATTAGGATAGAATCATTAACTTCTTCAGCTATAAATTAGAAAAATTACGAATCAGCTGAGGCATCCTGGATATTGCAACAAGTCTATTAAAGGGAAAAAAGTCGAATTTGTCAAGGGTTGGAGATTTTGCAAACTATGAATAATGTACTTAAATCAAGTCAGCATTATGAGAGACTTTGCTTCTTGACCAACCAGACTTTAATTACGCTTTTATGTGCTTACAAGTTATCATATCTTTAGTGTCCTATTTGCGTATTACCTTTACTATTTTATAATCTATTCAGTAATGCTCCTGAAATTTCCTTTATAGATGAATTGACTATGTGATTTCCGTTTACGTGTGTGCAATTATCGTTAAAAATCCCCCATCACTCCCGCCCATGTCAAGTGAACTACTCATCAATCACCTAAAGTGTTGAATTCTCCATAAGCCCAATGTTTTGCACATCATACTATTTTCAATCCTATCTCATCATAAAAGAAAGTTGTTTCTTTCCAAGTAGAGTTGAATAATTCCAAATACATCTTTATTCAATATCATTAACTTTTTTTTGAGAAGTTCTCCTGTGAAAATCAAGAGGCTGGAGTTTGCAATGCCAAAGATTGGTTTGAAATAGTTACATGAGATTGTCTCCATTAGTAGCCTACTCATAACTTTTTGAGGGAATGTGTCAAGGAAATGAGATTCAATCAAGGTTCTGTATGGAAGACAAGTTGAGCAAGTGGGAAAGTATGAATTCACTAGTGTTTTCTCTTCATTCTTTTACTTTAAATACAATTCTTTTCTTTACCTTTATATGATTTATTTATTATGAATTATGGCAGAATGAAGACTTATGTTTATTGTAAAATATGACTAAGAACAGCCGCCTTTTATCAAGTTAAAAACAAATAATTAGTTATGAATACCATATCGCAGGTGAGTACAACCAAATGTAAACATGTCTTCCGTATTAATTAAACCACAAAGATGGTAACCATGAATGCGAAGAGTACAGATGGATGCCTGGATTTCTGTCAGTAAGAAGTCAAGGAGTTGCCATGAAGGGGCATAAAGGAATCTTCAGATCCTCAATTCCATGACTTGTTCAAACTCTCACTCATTCTTTCAGTGTCCTGGCTGAGTCACAGGTGTACCTTTATGTGATTTGGTAGATCTTTACTAAAAACATTTTTTAGAATATTATAAGCTACGGACTTCACTTTAGAGAGCACTGTGAAAGAATTTGTGCCTTATTATAGGTACTTCATTTACCTCTTTGCTCTGGCAACCTCATATATTGTCTAAAAGCATACCCACCTGTGTAATTATTCTAATGTTTGTATTTCTATCCTTTGATTACTACTGCATAAATTGCATTAGATTCATTACATCATGTGAGTTTTTTTATTGCTATTAACTGAGTTTGTTTTCTTCATACTAAATAATGAATTGTACTACTATTCTATCTTGTCATGATTGTATTTATTGTTTTATTCATTCTGCTATCTCTTATAAAGCTTGTTGTTCTATATTTAATTCAGCTTTTTCTGCTCCATTAGATTATGGTTCGGGCCTGAATAATTATTTACAGTTATCACGCATATTAACTTTAAGAAGATTTGTTACTGATTGTTAAGTTTATATTTGTTGTTCATTACTGCTTGTCAGTCAATTGGGTGTTTGTTGTTCATTTCTTGTCTTTGTTAGGTTCGGGATAAAGAGATTGTCGACAATAAGAAATATTATAGAATTGGTAAATTTTTGTTCTTTCCACTTTTGTTATTATAAGAAGTTCGCTAGTTATTTTCTAATGCTAAAGTAGTTCAAGTTCATTTTATTTTGGATTTTTAAACAGATCACGACATCAGAGATAATATTGCTATGTCAAGTTCCTGTGATGATTGCCTTGTCTCAGGATTTCAAGCATCAATTTCTTATGGAATGAAAGCATACACTGGGATTCCTACCATGCTTAAGTAGTGAGAAGTTAAGATTTCAGAGTATTTCCATTCATGCATAATTTAGCTAGATTTTTTACAATCAATCCCATTACTCTTGTATCATAGAAGATATATTACATTCCATAGCATTAGCCTTTATGATAAATTCGGTAAATGCAACAGAGTATACAATTATTAAAGAAAGTCTTTCCGGATTGATAATTAATGAGAGAATTGAAATAAAGAAATTTTGTGCCTAAACATTTTGGCTATGCTTTCCGGAGGGAGAAAATATGCTATTCCAAAGGACATGATATTAACCATTTTTCTTCATTGCATGGCATTGGGTATTAAAGATCATAAAGAACCTACACATCGCAAGAACATACTTGCTCATGCCTGCCTACATGTTATAATTAGGTAAGATTATTTCTTTAGGTAGGAATGAAGGCTTTGTTTTTTGAATGAACAAGCTGCACAACAAAAAATTCTCCTAAATCCTAAAACTATAATCAGGACTCCTTGCCAACAACTTACTGACTAAATCCTTTAAAAGACTCAATTCTACTACCAGAGAATTTAGAGAGTTATCTTTGCACAACCTGCTGTCTCTGGTTTTAATCACCATTCAAGCTTGTCACAGACATAGGAGGTCAAAGTCTAATAAATTCTGGCAAGACCTACAACTGAGAATCCCCGCCCATTTTCCACAGAAGGGAATCTAGGCATCCTCCAATATATAAACAGGAGAAGTGAGAAGAACCAAAATCCCTTGAAATACCCAAACAACTATATTTTGATATAATGTTGCAACTTATTCAAAACCAAGGATCCTAATCTCCTTCAACAAGAGTCAAATAAGGAACATTTATTGTCTGCATTAGGAAGTATTGCCAAGGCCATTCTACCTTCCAGTTACCACGAGAATTTAGAGATCCAGAAGATATTGGCACATTCTTTAATTAAATGGTTCAGAATCAAAACTATATAATCAGAAACACCTAATAAAATCATTAATCGTAATATTCAGTAGATATCACAGCTTTTGACAGATGCAGAAGCTATCTCTTCCAGATATTCACATTTACAAGACATCGATTCAGATGCATTGCTCAATTCAGCTGTTGTGCAGGTATGATTGATATTGAATCATCTTCAAAAATTAAGACTATTTTCCACATTAAAAGATGCTCATATGGTTTGTACAGGTAAAGTCACAACTTGTTGGATCAGACGAAAGCTTCGCTTTTAAAGAAATATCAAGATTATTTTAGGTCTCAAGAACAAAATAATAAATATTCAACACAGAAACCAATAAAACCTGAATATATGTATGAAGCCATTACAACTCTTCAACACTTATGTATCCTATCTTACCATAATGTGATGAAAACAATTAATTAGGAAGAAGATCAGCTGAAGAAACATTTATTATGTAAAAGATATATATCAGAAATTCAAGGCACATCGTCCATCAGGTATCAGAGTTCAGGACAACACAAGCGAAATCAAAGGTATATGATTGCAAGGGATGATAATAATCAATAGGTGTAACTACAAGAGATTTGGCAACCTATTGAAGATTTTAAAGTATATACTAGGACCCCAACAACATAGTTCCGAGCATTACAAGCAAATAAAGCAAGCAATAAGAAAAGAAAAATTTGGCGATTCTACCTGATGCAAGAAGAAACACAACAAGCAAAGAGTACCTATTGATAATCAAATTTTGCACCATTTGCACGCAAATTTCACACCTACGTATGATTTCCTGCTTCCGCTTGGTGCTGGGTCAAGATAAGAAGCAGAAGAATTGTATGGTATGTTCACTTAATCAACACATGGCAACACCAGTTTAACTGTGTATGTCAACTGATCCCATTTTCTTTTCGTTTCCTCAATATAATGCTCAATAATATAATGGGACGCAGAAAATCAACCACTTTTCCCCAATTATCAAGAACAACATCTTCTTTATGTTCAGTACAAATCAAACAATTAAACTGATTGTTGCAATTTCTTTCGCCACCATGAAAAATACATTCATACAATGTCTCTCTACTTCGCCAGTAGTCGTCGTGTAGCCAACTAAATATCAACAACTGTAATGGGTTGGAATACCTTCTCAACCTACACCGCCGCCCCCCCCCCCATACAAACCTCTTTAATGGAAAATTTACATCTACAATTTCACCACTTAAATCAAATCAGTTTAATAGGCTTGCTGTACTACTATCCAAATAATGGAACCACTGTAATTAGAAACTAATTTAGGAGTGTAATGAATTTACCAGGTTCAGGGCGTAGAAAGTAAACAGAGAGAGACAAAATGTTCATATTGAAGACTCTACATCAAGAGAATAAATGATGCTAAAAAGAAGGTTCACAATTGAAAAACCTCTTCTTCATACCATTCCTTGAATACGATCATATCGGTACCATTAGAAGATCTCTATTTATCTTCAGAGAATTAAAAATTTGTATAAAATCCTCTCTCTCCAAGCTATCCAAGACATCCCTATTTACAAAACCATTAAGAACCTGTATAGCAGTTAAAGATAGAATAACCATCAACCTAAACTACTCAAATATCAAGATTTATTCAATTATTACTTCTAATGAAACAATCAGAAATATGAAGACCCATGAAAATCCCAGAGATGGTGAAAACGAATGGGAAATTGTTTCAAATGCTTCAGTTCATTTGGAGATGCAATCAATATCTTAACAACCACCGACCACAAAACTTGGAATACATCAATCGGTTCAACAACAACTCCATTAGAGTTGGCTGACCGATCGGTAGTCAAGCTTAAGGTACATTGCAGATGTAATGGTATCCGTAGAGATTCTAATATCCTGATCAATTTCCACATCAACTCAAAGAACCCGCTAGATGGACACCTGCGACCTAGTAGACCTTGGTTACAAATCCATGTTATATTGGATACCAGAAGAAGAAGATGATAAATAATGGAGAAAGAACCATAGAATTGAGTCATATCCTCCACCACCAAGCCTATCAATAATCAAAACAGAAAACAACATGTATCATATTCTATGTAGTGCTGAGATCTACCCAATCAGAGAAGGAGGTTTTGATTTTAAAGACCAAATAGAGACGATATCATTACCAATTTTATTAGTAAACCACAAATCGATCCCACATACACAAGCCTACATGACTGGTACAGCATTTGATAATAAAGAAGAAGAAGATCCTTCCGAAAGGACATCCTGATCAAGTACCTACTCTACTTTACAGTATGAAAGGATTAGAAATTGAGTCAGAAAACTCAACATAACAAAAATCTAATCATAACAAGAAGAGAAATTGGTCCAATTATTACCAAATACAAAGTTAGCCTTTTTGCATGGATACCTAAACATGAAGGGAATTAATCTCAACTGCAACACACCACATCTATACCGAAAGATGCAGACCTCATTCAACCTCAAAGACTAAACCCTCACCTTAAAGATACGAAAGCTAAATTGCTGCAAAACTATTGGATGTCGATTTCATTTAAATTTCAATATCTAATAGCAAGTGGTCTCTCCATTAGTAGTAAACAAAGAATACCCATGGAGAATATGTGTAGATTAATGTAGAATTTAATTAAGGCAACTCAAAAAATGGCCACTTTCCTTCCTCATTGACCAAAGACATGATTTTATGAGAAAGAAATTTTTTTCCATGGTTTGGCAAGGACAATAAAACTTGGATGTTTCAAAATAATCAAGATGTAAAACTATTTCTACCTGGCTCAGGGATACTTTCCTACTCAGTTACACTCCTTGGTTCATGGTCACCAAGCATTTTAAACACACTTAGAATCTTTTCAAATTAACAATGAAGGCTTGAAAGACATATGATGACTTCACAATTTTTACTTAGATGGATTTGAGCCAACATTAGAAAATTTAGAAAGGCATAAAAGATGTATTGACACCAGGGCTTGTCATTTCACAGTGTCAAAGAGTGATGATCAAGGAGTTATCTTAGGGCATTATATCTCAACATTTTAATTCAGTGGAATCTGCCTAAAATTCAAACAATTTTGTTAATACCCACAATCACCACAATGTTGAAAATATTTTCTGATTTTATGGTTATTAGGAGTTTTATATAATATTATTTCTATCAGTCAAATTTCTAGAAAATTAACTGAAATGTTGATTTATTTGGATATAAATGTGACAATGCCTTCAACGACCGAAAATTCTACCCAACAAATATGTGGTTGAGTTTTAAATTGAATTTTCCATTCCAAATTTCATTTGATGCCCCACAATACGAGCGCATATTAGCAGGAGGAAGATAAAAAACCATATGCACCTATTATATTTAAAAATCATTTCATGAACTAAATTGCATTATAGACTAGAAGAAATTTTTATTTAGACACGTCAGAATAACTTATACTATATAATTAGTATTCCAGAGTTCTATATACCACCATCATTAAAATTTTAGAAACAACCATATAAACGTATAGATATAAGATGTTGATTTATTGCAGAATTGATATTACAATAAAGATTTGGCCTGTAGCAGAGAAAACCAGAGCTTATTTTTCCGTCAAGAATGCTAAAGATGATGATGTGTATGCTTGAAGATCACTTCCAGATCAAAATTTGTCACAGCAAATTTAGAACCCTCACAAGTATGGATAAATAGAAATTGATGAAATAGAATTACCTAAACATTCAACCTTAATAATGAAGGTATATTAATAAAATAGTACCCATTTCGATCAATACCGTTTGTTATAGGGTCAACATGCAAATTATGGGAGATGCACAGAGGATGAGGGCTCGATATTTTGGTATGTTACGACGGTCAAGATAGCTTATGGACGAGAACTTAATTCATAAGGTTTTACTAGAATAGGTTATTATCATTGCCTAAATGATTTTAAAGATAAAAAATTTGTAAAATGATATCTCATTAAAGGCGTGTCGCCTGGGCAATGACCAAATTTTTCAGAACTCGAATCAGTAATTGAACCATTGGAATGCTAGTGTTTGATATTTTGTCCTTATTAGCCCCTTATCAACCAAAAATATGTGATCTTATTAACCCACATGTCACTAAATGTATTAAGTAGGAGGTATTTCAAAGCTACAGGACTTAATACAATCTTATTTTCCACCTTAAAGATATAAATTATATTACAATCAGATGGATAATCAAAGTTTGTAGGGTAATAAACCACCTAAACATTATAGAATTACTACATTCGTTAATAATATTTATAACCTACATCACCCAAGGAAAACAAACCAAAGTAGAGAGCACTAACAAAGTGACTGGAACCATATTGACAAAAAACTGCTATTTCAACAATGATTCAGCCCAATACGATTTGCCCGTGGTACACCAACAACATGGAGATTACCACGGGATATCTGAACATGATTAATTAGTATCGAAAGAGCCCATCTTCAATATTTTGAAATCTGGCGATTTGAAATGCCTAAAGGTATTTCCAGGATTTAAACAGTTTCAGCCAAAGACCAGAAAATTGAATAGCAGATAAAACTAGCTCTTCTGCCCTTAGTACACCGTTAATCGAAACAATGAGAGAAAATAAATACGCTTTATCAAAGAAAAAGATTCGTTCTTATATAATTCAAAATTCTATATGATCTAGGTTTAATTTTCCAGGAAAACTCCAAAACACGATGGTCTACCCACGAGATACAAAAGTGCAGCATATGAATTAATATATTAACTACTACTGTTGGATCCATTCCTTCAAAGTAAATGTCATCAGTAAATAGCTGGTGTATCATAAACCACTTGATTTATAATCCTTCAAATAACAACATGAAGATCTACAATATGTACTTATATAACTCCTTCTTGTGTCTCATTCATTTTCAATCATTTCTTTCTCGAATTGTACATAATATCATTCATTTGTTTTATTTGTTGTTTTAGTAACTTCGTTTATTTCGCTTATTTTGAGTTTTTATTCTTCTGTATGGAAAAAACATTTTTACAGTCTTTCTGGTATGAACAAATAATAATACAAAGTATCTTTTGAAAGGAATAAAGAAATGTAGCTATTTTGCATATTTGCTGATTTTTTACGTTCTTCTGTAAGAACAACAGTTTTCATAGATTTTCAAGGTCCTTCTTGAAGTAAGCACACATGATTTTCACATTATTTTTCACGCCTTTCCAAAAGAATGATTTCCAAGATGTTTCTGTTGTTCTTTCAAAGAATGAACACTTTTTGAGTAATTATTTTTGTTTTAGACCACATTTTCATAAATTCTTATGACTTTCTAAAGGCAAACATATTATTTATACAAATCATAAATTAAAGCTACTAGAATCAAGAAATCAAAAAAGAACGTCATTTTTTTATAAATTGTTTGGTATGATAAGAAAAGAAAATAAGTATAATCAATAATACACTTCTTTATTATTTTATTTACTACCAATTAATAGACTATATTATCCTATCATGTTAGTTCTTTCCAAATTTTATAATTTTTGATTTTACCATGGAGTAGGAATATGTGGTTTTCTTCATTGAGATGTTTAGACTTCTTCCATCTATCTTACCAAGGAGTGCTTGTTATACTTTAGAGATACAGAAAAGCGTTATGTATAAAAAAAATACGAGAGATGACTAATAATTTTATGATATGTATGGAGGATGGGGGTCCATCAGAGCAAACAACAAGGACGCTATAAGTAGTTGCTGAAGTGGTGTATCTCATCACACACCACAATTATATATGGTCTGTTTAATAATGAAAGAAAAATTAAGATAAATCTGGAATATATTCATCATGACGGTCATCACTTTTCACTTCTTTCCGTTAATGAACAGATATTCACCTGGCCTCAAGCCAAGACAATGGCCTGCTATATTTAATAACATTTAGCAATAAAGGATAATGAAGCCAAGGGTGAGAAAGCAACTTGTTGCTGTTGTGGGACACCTAAATGTATTTACCGATAAGGTATTAAGTCACATTTGTACACATCACTAGTAATATAAAAACCTTTTTTCCAGATTTCTATCAACATTAAACAGCAGGAAACCTCAATCCCTGATTTCTAACCTATATTAAGAAGGAAAATCATCATAAATTATCTGCTATTAGTTTGTTGGCGGGATAACGATTTGTACCTTTATGTTCATCCACTATCCTTTTCTCCTTATTCTAAATCATATTAAAAAAACGTCATATCTATTTATAATTTATCATGACCATTGATTTTTAGTAAATGCAATAATTTTATTGATTATATCGGCATATGCCCCGCTTTTTCTGCTTGGTATAACCGCCATTGGTAAGGCAAAAGACTTTCCTCTCCTTAATTGACGGTCATGACCACCCACGTCCTGTAAACAGACAGTTCTTTAATCATTGTGTGCGCAGACCAAACCGCATAATTTATGCAAACGAAACCTTTATTCAGGAATAACAAAATTTAACGATATTATTCCAACGTACTATGTTGTGTTGTTCCATTATAACGAAATGAATAACGAATACAGTATAAGATGATGACCCACCAATTCATATTTAGCGTTATTGGTTTAGCGTCGACAGAGACTGAAAAATCAGACGGATTGACATTTGCCATGCGTCAAAAGAACAACCCCAATAATGTTAAGGCGCCACCAGCTGGACAGAATTATGAATATTGTATTCCAGGGCGGTTAGATAAATATTGCAGACGTAGCGAGCAGTACCGCAGGTGTCCGTCTGCCACGGCATAACCATATGGACCTGCAGGAAGGTCGCGCTGAAGCCATGAATATTCTGTAGACAATGGACACATTATCATTGCAGGCGGCAAAGGAGTTCAGCCACCATCGTCGTATACCATGGATGAACTGGAAAAGATAGTGCAGTCTATACATGCTATAGCGAAAGACGGGTAAGACCTCACGCACCTGGTTATTGAAAAGATTAACCAGAAATTGTATCAGAATTTAAACGGTATTTTAAATTCTCATCGCATGATGTGTTACCAGAGTATAAAAGTTTTCAAGACGCAGACATGGTGGTAAGCCACTATTGCTTAAACGTATTAATAAAGTCATAGTCTCACCAATAATAAAACCAAAGCAAGAATTGATATTTTTTGACCATGAGGATTAGCCTACTCATTTCAAAACACAAGAGAATGGCTAATGTCAAAATGAAAGCATCAATCAGAGACAATGTCAAAATAATTAGGAATATTATACTTTCCTAGTGGCAGTGAGTCAGCCTTGGAACTTCTTAAAGCCTGAGGATGAATAGCCCATAATGGGCAGGAGTCCTTAATTAAGGAGAAGAAGAAAATGAGGCCACCACACTGCTGGTGAGAAATAAATTAGTGCAAGAAATAATGAAGAATATAAATGAGGAGAATTACCTGAAGAGGTAGTTAAACAGTTACCATACTCATGGAGGACAGATAATCACAGAAGTGAGGAAAGAAAGGTTCAGAGTCTTAAAACACTACCTGTAAGTCACTACCAAGCTCCTTGCAAGAAGACCAATGGCCCAAATGGCCACGTATGATTGTGTGCAACTCATAGCCCTCAATAATAGATATATCACCAATCAAAGAGTACCACACAATAAAGAAACAATTAAGAAATGCTTTATAATAGAAACCTTAACGAAATGATAGACCCGCCAGATTGCTTCCCCCGAGAAGTATGAACAAGAAAAGGAGAACACTAAAGCAAAGTATCCCAACCTGAAAATTTCAGAATGTAGAACAATGGAGGGCAGAGAACTTTAGAATGTTACAGAATATAATACCAGAGAAGAACTTACACAGAAATAGAGAAGGTAGCCTAGTTCATATGGTCATATGAGGACCAAAACTCATGGAGCAAATAGTTCAAAAGGAACAATGCTCATTAAGAAAAAAAGAAGACAATGAACTGAGATTAAAAAAATTTGGAGGGAACGAATGAAGCTTCAAAATCAGAACAACCAAAGGTATCAATAGAAGCCTAGAAGAAACAATGCCCAACCAACCAAAGAGAAGTAATATAGTCACCAAGCTAGTCAAAAATAGGAAAGGCTGTTAAATGAACCCCTGTTGTAAATTATGTAATGTAGCTTCAATCAAGTGAGATATGGAATAATAGCAATTGCTTCAGAAGTAATGTTTATAGCCAGCCTGGCGAAAATATGCAAGTTGGCAGTCGCATTACTTTTAGTGACCCCACATTAGCCGCATCAAGAGTGAGTTGACATGCTTGATTCAGCTAAAAACTAATAATATTACCTGTTCAGAGGAGATATTAGGAGTTATATAAAGAATATATTAGGATCATCCACATGGCTATGTTTGTTTCATGAGAAGGCTTGTACACATAGAAAAGTATTTAAAAGGTAATGAATCAATTAAATTATTTGAATTTAATGGACACTTCTTGCTCATTATATGTATGTTTTAGCTCAGAGATGGCCCTTGCTTATAATTATGCTTTAGTTTATTAATATACGAGAAACAATATTAAGGTAATAGGTATTAAAATTCATAGAGTTAAAAATTATAGATGATTTTCGCAAATACGTTGCAAACTTATAAACAATGCTTCCGTAGCTATTTTCAGTAATTCATATTAAAATGAGGAGACAAATCCTATTCTTTTGTGGTGAATTCAATACCAAAGTATTTTCGTTGTTAATTAAAATGCTTGTGCTCATAATGTTTTTTCATGCAGAATAATTAGATTTGTAGTTATATTGGTTCCAAGCAACTGCTATAATTATGGGCTAATAATGATGACAAGGAAGGTGTTATCCAAGCATTGGGGCCTCATTCACAAATTCCACTACCTTGAATGGGATAGACTACTTTATCAACAGGTAAACCAGGCTTACATAGCAATGGCGTCCGACAGTAATTTCTTGTCCTTAACAATTCAAATGATAATCAGCTTAACTATAAAACTCTTTGATTATCATGTTATTTGATTTATAGCAACCCTATTTGAGAAGACCATCGGCTAGTAGGTTTGAAGCTCCATTTCATGGTATCCTCGCTACAAATTGGAGAAGTTACTTATGAGATACCCAAGATTACATAGCATGAAGCCTTCTTGCCATTAGCTTCTAATGTATGGTTTTAGTCCTTTTGATAAAACTTTCCTGAATATTTTGAATTTCCAGTTTCATAGACTGTAAGAAGTTACGTAGAGGACAGTATGTAAGCAGGGTATGTTGAGGCGTAGGTACATAATCACGATAGGAGTTGTTTATTTACCAACATAATGATGCATACCTTAGAAAGATGATTTATTACGAATATAGTAGGAATTGTGAATATTTATGTTAATAAAATATGACTAAGAACTGTCTTTTTAATACAAGAACAAGAAGCAGAATAATGGCAGCAATCTAAATGCAACTATACATCATACAGCCAGTACCCAGACAAGAAATGATAATGCTGGTGGCATAATAGCCATTATCAAAGGAAGAAGACAACAGGTAGAAGAGAACTCAATGCATCCTTAGAATACCAACACCACAGAGTCGCCAGAACATATAGCATACTTTAGTGGATTGCGGGGGGAGACCTGATTAAAAACATTTTTGAGACATTAGCGCTTATTGATCCATGTTTTTAGAGCATTTTTGTATAATTTTATGCTCATTAATATAGCGCACATTTCATTTCATCTTCGTTTTGAAGTAACCAAGCAGCGTTTCAGAGTTAAGGCCCCACTTTTGTAATCTGCTTTGTTTAGAATGGTCCTTAATTACCTGCCGCAGAACGTACTTAGATTCAATGGTTTATACAGTTGCTTGATTACTGTTGAACGAGTTCAGTTGTTTGCATGCTATAATCGCATCATATTCTATCTTAGCAAGCGATCGTGAGATGATTATCTATACTATCTTGTATATTCTGCAAAGTTTGTTGTTTCATACTTAATTCAAATGAAGGTTCAGCTGTATATTGTAATTAGTCGTGATTAATACTTGTTGCTGCTGTCAATGTGGTTGGTTTTTCAAGGAACATTGTTAAATTATCATGTTGTTTGATATTTGTTGTTCAGCCATCGCCATATTCATCGTTTGTTGTTCATTTTCAATTTGTTGTGTTCATTTGCAGAGATTGTTTACGCAGCCAATAAAATATAGAATTTATAAAAATTGTTGTTCCTTCACTTTTATTGCTATAAGAATACAGTTATTTTCATCATAGCTAAGTTCATTTCATTAATGCTAAGAATGTGATCGCCAATTGTAGACATTGGTTATGTTCAAAGTTCATTTACTTTGTCCTCACATTTGTACTTTTAATTTTACTTTATAATATTATTACAATGATCTCATCAATAAAATATGAGTAGTTAAGATCGCTATTTCATTCATGTTAACGTAATTATATTTTTTACAAGCATCCTCATATTTTGTATTCAACATTGTATCATATCTTTAATACTACTTAATAAATTGTAGTATCAAACAAAGTACACTCTTGAACAAAAGTCGCTCTTGACGATATTCTAATAGATAATGTTTAAAGATACCTTTTATACCTCAACAGTAATATGTTCAACAGAAAAGGTATTTAGCAATTTGATCTTGTATTGATACATAATGAATCAATTGATATAGATAAATTATGATTTCAACCTGACATGAGAAGGTGAAAAGGTCAATTCAAACCAGTGATAATAAGACTTTGATCCGGATATCGGTAATAGTATCAAAATGATTGCGTTAGAATAGTGTACTAACAATTTTCTTTCAAGAATATTCATGTTATATCATTTAGAAATACAAGAAATACTAAGAAAATAACAATTGAATACGAGAAAGATACTTTCAATTAAAAGCAATTAATAATCATGTAATGAAGTCTTTAATACTTCTACCATACTGCATTTGTAAATGTTATAATAGAAACCATTTACTTCATCATTTCATACTAAAATACCTAAATCCACACCTTCAACATTTTTTAACTATAATAATATAAAATGATTCCAAAACTAATTTAGGAATCATTCTGTTTAATCTAAAATATTTCATGCAAGATATAGTGACACCTTTATATTAAACGCTAGTTGTCCTTCTTATTTGAGATTTGCTGTTTGTTCGATATTGCTGCTTCAACTTCAATAGTTGTCATATCATCATCTTTCAGTAATCACTTGTTTTTTACGTTGTTTGCCTTTCATCTGCTCACCTTGACCGCTTTTGATGTTTAATTCATACTACTTGAGCTTTTCACCATCGCTTTGTTTAACTCATATAGTTTCACTTTAACCTTGACCGCTTCTTTTTCCCGTTTACTTTGAGTACCGTTGTAGCAACGTCCAGCTTTTCCAAGCCTTCATCTAGTGCAATTTAATTTTTTACCATTTTAACAGACTTCACTACTCATAAGCTTTTCGTCGTAGTTTATTATAAGATGATTTACCTCATGTTTGAGACAAAAGACTTCGCAGCCCCACAGGCGTAATTTTTCCAGATATAATTCTTCATGGATAGTTCTTGACCATCTTTGGCCACTACCTTTGGTTAACTTCATGCTTCATTAACTGCCAATGATCACTAACATTTAGCGCAGACTTCCTTTTTCTACCAACATCAATTAATTGGTTACACATGTGTTCGCCATGTTTCGACACTTATCTTCGTTGCACACCGTGCCCTTCTGGAATTTCTTCTTACTTCAATGTTTTAGTTTTAATACTTAGCCAATTTTCTTTAATTCTGCTTGTTCTGGAATTAAGAAATTTAATACTATACCGCCTCCTCAGTTTTCTTCCACTTTTTCCTGAATTTTTAACGCTTTTCGACTGCTTCTTTTAGATTCGTTCTTCTGCTCAAACATGATTGATGTAGCGTCAAATATCAATAACAAGAAAGTTAATGATATTGTTCATGCCAAGGTTTTGCTTCTGGGCACTTGCGTTCTTTCAATGCTTCAACCTTCTAATCTTCTGCATTTACCACCATTATGTTTGAATTCAAAGCTTCATTCTTAAAATATTTAACTAATTCTCTATTTTCATCCCTTCAGCCTTTATTTGATTCAAGTGGCATTATTTCAATATCATTTGGATGTAGCATCCCATGATTTCACCAGACCAATTCGCTTCATCACTAGGATGAGTTGTTGCTGCTGTTGAACTGCCGCCTAAGGTATTTGCTCATTGCAGCCATCGTATGTTGTTGATCAAGAGCCATTGAAGGGCGAACCGCCTAAGAGTAACTGGAGGTAGTCATGTTGATAGGATTTCTTCCGCGTCGCCTTTTCTCCTGTGCACTGCATCATCCATCATTTTCCATATCTTTCAATTGAGCGTCAATTGAATGATGAGATCATTACCTGCATATTTTCATTTCAGCCTCCGTAACTTCTTTAGCCTGATGTTCTAAAGAGAGGAAATGCAGCTTTTTTCAATGCTAATGTTTTGCATTATTTTTCTAGTGAGCTCAATACTTGATATTATTTGACCATAACCAACATATACATCAAATCTTCTGCTATTTGATTTTTTTCCTTATTGCAATAGTTTCTACCAGCTTTAATCTTCCATATTTTCTTTAGAACTTGGAAAAGCCAGAACACCTATATTTTACTGGTCATAGCAGAATAAATAATACCTCTAAATTTCTAACCAGACCGACTCATTAATGGTATCTTTGGCTTCGAACTTCACATATGTTTCTTATTAGTCACGATGACTGGATTTTCACTAATAGCCGCAGCAATAAATAATCCTGATCTTCCCAATGATAATCAAGGCGAAAAAATCCTGTTTTATCACCAGAAAACGTTTTCTCTAATATTAGTAGTTACAACTTTCGAATGCTTCGGCTCCTGGGGCTTGATTTCTTATATAATTTATCCATTATGTCCTAGTTGTTGATTTTCTTGATGAAGATTTCACATTGCTGCTTCTAATATCAGTATTAGAGGCTAATAATAGTGAGTTTTCCTAAATCACGTAGGTATTTTCTTTTTAATCACTATGTCTCAGATTACCACTAATTGTCTCCACCTTCATCATTTGCTACATTTAGCTTAAGTTTTTCTTGTATATTAGTTTAATTAACTATTAGTGTAATGGATTAAATATCATCCTTTCCTCTCTTTCAGAGTTCTGTCTCAGGGACTAGAGTTTTCAGACAACTGAGACTACCTTGCTTTCCGCTTCCTTTATAAAGGTATTTCCTCCAACAGTTGAAGTAATTTCTGTTATCTGCTTAGATTCATGAATAAAAGGATGTTAATTTAAATTTGACCCTAATCTCATTAATAATCTTCTACATCTAGTAATGCTATATAAATCATTAACTTGAATTCTGTATGTTTTCTCTGCCAAGCCATCAGCAACTGCTATTTACATGAAAGGACTAATTCAGTTTTTAACTTAAACCATGGTTTTATTTAACAGAACAAATTATATGAGCTATATCCTAATATATTATATGCAACAATCACATTGGGAGGTATTTGTGTTACCCAAGGTATGAGTTGACATCCATATGGTTTAATTGTGACTTATATGTCATCATCTGCCTGAATAATATGGTTTCCTGAATCATACTATTACTTCTGTCAACCCAGTTCACCTGCTATCACTTAGTATATTATAATTAATAATAAAGTTTAATCAACAAGTTTCTTTTATAAACTATGTGGAATCTTTTTCCCCATTGTGATAAGTCTTAATACAACCTGACTGGATTTTCTAAAGAACTGTGCTTTTTAAAGGCTTAACAAACCTTTCATTTGGAAGTATATGTTCATGAAACAGAACATCATAATACTTAAAAGATTTTCCAAGAATTTGAACTGTTTCTTTAAAGGATGTATCCATAAATATTGAAAAAAATCACATGGAAAGTTGAGGCTATCTCAGGCAAAATATATAAAACCTAGGGATTTAGTCATTCAGATGGATTTCATTCTGTAATATTCAGAATGTGACAACATTAAGAGAATGTTTGTTCTTTAATACAATGAAATGAATAAGGAGGGTTACTCTTTGGGGTTTCGAATCGAAAGGAAGGTGAAGGTTTAAAATATTCAAACTCTTTGAAAAACAGCCAAGATAATCTCATATAATTAATAGATAGAGGTCAATGCATTGAAGCATCCAGAAGACCCAATGGCTGTCTTTATAGTAAAGGCAATAAAATTTTTGTCTAAGTCATTAGGGCCCTTTTCATTGGGTACATCAACTTGACAGTCCTGATGATTTATGAAATGGAATGTTCAGAAAATATATTGGAGAAAACTTGATTCTGTAGCAGGATGATTATCAGCTTGGTCTGTTAATTTACTGCATTCTTAATGAGTTCATAGAAGAAACCAAAAGATACACAAAACATGAAGTCTTTGTCCTGCAAGGGGGTAAGTCAACATCAACAGGGAGGTTGCAGAGGATTGAACTGCTTACAATTTCTGTAGTCACAGATTTGTTTGTTTTGTTCAATTTATTACTTTCTATAGTTACAGGGCCTCGACACTCAGGGTCTGCAGTTAGAACCCAGGCTTTTCCACAACATAGCAGGCTCAATGGTCTTTGTGTTGCTTGCCTAACCTAAAGGTGTTCTCGTGGCGAAAGGCTTGGATTCTGTGAAACATCTGAAAACTGTTTGGGAGAGCTTTCTGTCTGCAAATCGAACAACAGAAAAGGCTTAGGAAATATTGTTGTTGAACCAATGGGGAGCAAACATACACGCAGAGTTAAATTGCCAAAGTTCTGAAAGAGATTAAGTTGCACCGTGTTAACCTGGTGTTTTTTTCACAACGTAAAGAGGTAAATGGTTTTTCATTGAGGATGCTATTCATCCGGGTTGCTATTTATTAGGGGACTGGGAGTGCTGTATCAAAGCTATTTTCCCCCACAACCCTCCTGGTTTTAAATTTCTAGGAATAAAAGGGAAACAATGGAGTTAAGGTCAGCTGGATTCAAGGAATCTCACCAGCACACTAATAGAGGGAGCAAGTTGGAATTTATTTATGATCAAATGGTTATGTCATTGAGGATTATATGAATGTTAAACAATAAGGGGATGGGATTTAATGCATCGAGGTTTAAACAAAAGGGGACCCACATATATATACACCTAGGTTTCTTAATAAACTATGTTATAATAAAACATGTACAAATATATGTGAGTTAATATAACACGGCACGAGCTATAAATATGTTTTTAATATAATAAAATGTAGAAGTTAAACAATATCGGGGTTAATGAAATATGTATGTGAGATTAAATAAAAATACATTAGGATATGCATTTTTTTTAAAAGATATTCGTGAGGATTTCAAGAGGGGCCCATCTTTAAACTTTTAAACTATACAAAAATGGGTTTTTGCATTTTTTTATTGGAAAAGGGTAAGTAAAGGAATGTATTTTCTATTGGAAAATATGCTTTTTAATCAGGGAAAGGGTTTTAGGAAGGGAAAATGGTGACATAAGGAGAAAAAGTTAATATGAAGGGAAAGGGGATATTTTTATAAGGGAAAATGCCTTTAAGAACAGAAAATTGGGTTTTTACAAGGGGAAGGGGACTTTGGAGATATTAGTGATATTTAATGTCCAATGATGCTTTCCATGCCTTTTGAAAGTAATCTACCTACCCATCATTTACCCTAACATTTTTTCTTCACTGACAGTGATTGGAGCTACTTCTGCACTTTTTATTTTTCTTTTATAAGAAAACTATATAATCCTAACCTTATGACTTCCAATGAACTGGATTAAAATAATGAACTCATTATTATTCTCTACCTAGAATACTGATCCGCCAAGATTAAATAGTTTGGCTATATCTTTATTCTCTAACTATCAACATGAAATTCAAACATGAGTGAATCAAGATTAAATCTTTATCTATCATATCGTATTGACAGCCGCACACAATTTTTATTTTGCAAAGTAAAGGTAATAGTATTGAATTTGAATTTGCATCACTTTCAAAAATTCCATTTTTAATCTCTTTTTTGTGTCTAGTTTTATATTCTTTTTATTCTTTTTCTATTTTAGTCCTTTGATTTTTCTTTAGGACTTACCCTTTTAGAGTATTTTTTAATATGGGCACATTTGCGTAAAAGAAAATTAGTGTATATTATTACAAGACTAAACATATTCAATTCTAAAATTATGATGTGCCTATTATTATAGGACTTCAATAAAGGCTCCACTGGGATGGTATTTCGGTGAAATGTCAAAGAAATTAGATTAGTAGTCTTGAAACTTTGACTATGTCGTCTTTGGAACCGTGTCTTCCGAGCTCTACTATTCAATCATAAGATGTTATACCCAGCAAGCTTAGGCCTTCTTCACAAGCTAACTTCAAAAGATATGTCATCCAACTTAATCAACATTGCAACAAGTCATGTATAGCCAGAAAGTAAACAAATTAACTAATGTTAACTGGGAAAAAGTAATTTTTTCTAATCCTACTGATTAGTCCAATTCGGTAGATCCGATCCATCTAACCCTTCTAAGAAAATGCATTAGTTACCTCTATAACCATACCTCCATGTGGTATTTCTTCAAAGAAATCAAATTTTCCATGTTTCCTTATCTTCTCTTACGGAATCCCATTTACAATTTTATCACCTATGTAAAAATCGCCATTCTTCTTTGTTTTCTTGTCAATATTTTTTTGATTTTATCTTGGATAACTTGTGATTTGACATATACTTTCTTCCCTGGTTTGCCGCAAATGTATTTGTTCGATTTATCCTTTCAGGATGTCATTGGGTTCTACCCAGAGCTCTTGGATTATCTTTACCATCGATATTCTAATGAGGATGAAAAACAGCATCCATCCCATATACCAATGATAGGGAGATAAACAATGGATTTATTTGTAGTAGCTCCATTTTCCATGGCAGACGACCAACCTTTTGTTCTGGAAATTCTTATTGTCTTCTAACACCTTTTTAAGGATATTAACCAAATTTCTTTGTCTGGAGTGGTTCTACAACCACATTCTGAGGGTAATAGGCAGCAGAATGGTTTGGGCTGGATGGCATTTGTTACAAAAGTTCAATCATTTTCTTTGATTTAATGCAGTCACATTACTGTGACGAGCTGTGTCATCCAACTTAAAAGGATATTATTTTCAAGAATGAGATGGGATGACACAGTCATGGCTTTTCCTGAAGGGATGTTTCATCCACTTGGTAAAACAATCACTATAATGGCCAAAAATCCATTTATGTTGGGATGAGGAGGGTGGGTGAATCCCCCACTCAATGTTTTATTCTATCGTCAAATGGAATTTTTGTGAGGATGTGTCTTATAAGAAGTAGCGTTTTTCTTCCCCTTCAAATATTTGTCATTTGCAGACAGAGATCACATACTTTCAAACATCCTAAAGAGGCCAAAAGAAAACTGGCTTCAATATTTTATTTGCGCTGATTTTCAGTAAAGGTATCCTCCCATAATCACCGTATGAAACCTTGCATAATTTATCAACTTCATCTTTCAGCATGAGATAATACCATGATCTTTCAAAGTCAAATAATTGTTCATATACAATATTTCTATTGTTTTTTAATCCTTAAAAATTTTCACCAGTAGTTCTAGAAAACCAAGAGGAGTTTTAGGTTACAAACAACATGATATATGCATACCACAGAATCTAAAATCCATGATGATGTGAGTCACCTTTACATCTTCCTAATCATTTGCTGAGTAACAAATACATTCATACCTGGATAGTTTCATTCCACCATGATTTTGCTAAACCTTGACTTTAATAATTTGGTGGGCTTAATTTAATATCATATTCCAAAATAGTGTCAATCCATTTGCTCCCTCTCTTTCCATCAAAGCCCATTTCAGTCAAAAATGTCTCTTGTCACCTAATTTGGAACATATACTATGTATATAAAATATACTCTATTTTACACCTTATTATTTTTACTTTCACAAAAATGCTTGTTTTTCCATTATAAGTACTTGTTGTTGTGACCTCTTAAGGATTTGCTAAAAAGTAGCCATGGGAAGTTGTTCATATAACTCGATCATTCTTTTTTTTGCAATGACCGCCTACATTTGCATATTCTAAGCAAAAGAAAACATATAGTTTTTTTTTTTTTTGACCTAATTTATATGACCTTTGTTTTTAAGTATTTATTAATTGCTTCAAAAGGATTGTTTAGCCTCATCATCCATTAAGTGTTGAACTTTTAACATGTTATTCAATTCTCCGTTTAATTTCGTTAAATTAGAAACAGAATCTTCTAAGAAAATGACTTCACCTAAGAAATGCCCAGGAATTTTTAGATGTTTTTGTGATACCTATGTTTAAAATTGCCTCATTCTAGCCGGATATATCCTAATTTCCTCTTTTACATTATGTGACCTAAGAGTTTACCTTCAAGTCCATAAAGAGTATTCTTTGGGATCTGGCAAATGCCAAAATTTTAGCATACTTAATAAAAAGTCTTCAAAATGATCTGTAGTGCATTGTCCGTTTAAAATATTATATACAATCAGGATAAATGACTAAAAAATCATGAATCTCCTTAGAAAATTTTCATCCATGAAGCTCTTTGAATGTAGCTCCTGTAAGATTCACCAATCCAAAGGGAATTTTCAAAATAATAGCACCACAGTGTTAAATGTTGTCTTTGATTGATCCTTCCGTCAATCCAGATTGATTGTATCCAAAGAATTCATCAAGCACACCTGGATGAGCCTTTATCATCTTCTCATAGAATATGGTCTTTGGGAGACATTAGTTATCTTTTAGTACATCTTTTTTAAGTTTGGAAATCGTCACTAAAAATCTTATTTATTTTCTTGTTTTCTTCCTATAATTCAGCTAATCCTAACTTAATGATTCTATTTGTTATGATTTGTGCCTCATACATCCCTTTAATTTTTTTCTGAATCAAAGGCATAAGAATCAGATTAATTCTAAGCTTCTGCTTAAATGCTTCATCTTTGATGGGTATTTTGTTAGCTTGATGTTGGTGTCATATGACTTGAGGTCTTCATAACTCCATATGATGATCCTAATTTATTGCCTGTGCTTATATATTTTAGATTGTGTCTTTAGGTAATGTTTTGGATAATTTACGCTTAGGTTTTTGTTCTGCTCATATGTTACATTTTTCATGTCTGAATTTGGTGGTCCCATTTTTTGGTTTCTAGCCACATCATTAAATCAAAAGATTCTCCAATGGGGCTAATCCTTTAGGTAAATTTATTATGTCAACTCAATCATCAAGCATTTTTTGTATTTTCATTTTCTATAATTTATCACTTACCTAGTGAATTATTGTCTAACTAAATACAATTATTACATCTATCTCATTTTATTTATTGTATCATTCAATACAGAAGTTTATCTAAAGGCAGCTTTTGGAATTCCCCCTCATTCATGTACCTATATATTTATGAATTTTGAAAATATCTACCAACATGTCTGTTCCTATATTTGTGTCTACCTCTAATAGCTGATGATTTACTTAAAAGGAAATTATAAGCATTTATGTATAACAAATGTACCACATGTTCGTTTTTGAAGAAGCTATCACAGTCACTACAACTCTTTTTATCACAGAACAGCTTTCTATGTATTAAGAAGTCTAATACATTATTCCACTGATTTCTTCCTTTAATTGCTTTACATCCATTCCGAGTCTCCCCACAGATAAAACCTCCTTTGCTCCAAGTTTTCTGCACAAATATGTTCAAGATAATGTTTACATTTATACTGTTGTTATTTAAAATAAATTTTAATCTAAATAAGAATTTCTTCCTAATGATTATTTTCCATGTTATATATCCAAAACCCCGTTCTGCCTAACTGTTCAACGAGCCACTGAAAAGTTCAGTGCCACATAGAGCCTATGAATATATTGTTTCATCAGCTTTTAACCTATTTTTTCTATGTTTCTTTGCCCCACAACTCATAAGTCATTTTTCCATTGTCTGACTACATAAAATGGAAAGAACCACATATCAGAATGTGCAGGCTGAAGAGATAAATTTCAGTTTTTCTCGTACCACTGGTCACATTTACGATTCTTCCGTAAAGCTTCTTGGGTTTATCTAAAATATTTTGAAATTGTGCATATAGTTGTTCATCCAGAGTGATCCCCGTATTTTTTCTCCCATGAATGCTATGATAATATGACTCCATACTTTATGGACATCAACAACTTTCATCCATGACAATACATTTTACCTGTATTGGATCACTAATACAAGTATTTTATTAGCTACACATTTTAACTTGCTAGAACCAAAATATATATCCATGGTCCGGTGATATTCGTATCTATTGTTTCCATGGTTTCCCTTAGGCAATTAAGTTACAGATGCTCCTAAATGTAGCATAGTATCAGAAGACTGATAAATGAATACCAAGCCCATGCAGAATATAACACCCGCCTTCTTGATGTTTTCCAGAATACCTGCACAAATAATAGTTCTAATCATCATCATTTACCACGGTATTTCTCCTTCCACTTATGTTTAGTGTTTCAACGATCCTTGATTTGTTAAATCATAAGCTATCAATTATACACGGAACGTATTTTCAACTTGATATCCTTCGCTTGATATTGAATACTTTGTATTTTTTCCAATCCATGATTTCTCACCAATGCACGAGTGTTTTTCTCTTTATCTGCCAGCTGGTTTTTCATTGCTTCCACCACTTTGTTGGTTTTCATTATTTTTTATATAGGAAAATTGAGTATAGCGAATAAGGGCACATCCTGTTTTTGCATTGTTGAGATTCACAATACGATGACGACAGTGCAGTGTATTTTCATCAAGCGGGTCCTCCGCAGGCGCATTTTCGCTAAGTCTATTTTTGTACTGTGTCTATTTTTACGCGTGATCATATTTCGTTGCAGATTCATTTAGACAAGCTGACCGTTGAAAAATAGATGAAATTCATATTTAGAAGATTTGCAAGTTCATTTATAGACTGATCTGGGATAGTGCTGCCGCCATTATTGTCATTTCAGAACAATCCCACAATAAACAACAATTATTCTCTTGCTAATTATTCTGGCATGGCACTGATCGGAAAATCAGCGATGATGAACACAACTCTGGCGGTTTTCAATGAGTTCGCTGCATGAGGGACCAAAGAGAACCCATGGCAGCCAAGGGACAGAGTTAAACATAGTTCATGAGTTGTAGCTAGTTTAAATCACTGACTTAGTTGAGCTATTAGCTATTCATTCAATCAAATGGATAAGATTTAAAGAGAGTGGAGAATTAATGAAGAACACCACAAACAACAATCGCTTAATTAAATCCACAGAAGCCTAATAATGTAACTATTAAATGGTATTGCAATTCAAATGAGACCCATGGAGAGATATACAAGATAATTATCTGTTGTGACCATGTGACACCATCATATCTACATGTCACTGGAGCTACAAATAACATTTATGAATAACATGTATAATTCAAATTCATTCAGAGCTATTCTTCTGTGTGAGGGGATTGCTAGTGATAAGTAAAGGAAAGGTGAGGCAGCATCTGCAGCATGGATTTATGTATTTTTCCAATAGTGTGCATTGTTCATAATTACATTGATGTACTAAGCTGTACAGATTGTTACATGATTCCATGACACATAATATATGATAGTTGGGTTTTTCACCATGCTTTCCTAAACAAATCGTGTTATGTGCGATTGTTTTTATCTATGCTTCACATGTAAAAAGGCACTAATTTTTCCTGCAGCATTAATGTAGTAACACTTCAAGATTTTTGGGTGTTGGCTATTGTAGATCAAAATTTGATGCATGCATGCTAGTGTATACTAATTTCTACATGGCATCGTAGCATTTGTTACCTTGTGATTCTGAATTGCAGAATTGGTGAGTCAGTCAGGACAATTCGAATTTGCTACAGAAGATCTTTTGTTGAGTATACATTGAAATGGCTTTCTCAATGAAGGCAATGAGAAAGAGTTCTTTGGATGGGAGCTCGAATATACAGTCTGAAGGACAAAAGATGGAGTGCGGGTGTTAAGCAGAGGAGAATGGACCTAAGGTTCATCGATAACGACAACTTAAGCTGACCACAGCTATGTTGTATTACTGGCTTGCATGGCAAAAGAAGACAGCAGACAAGGTTAAGAACTATGTTGAAGGTGTGAAGGACCATATTGTGTCCAAATTTTCATGTAGAAAGCTACCCCATTCTTAATGTAAGGCTTTGTTTATTTTTCTGAAGGCAAGCAAACGAGGGGAAGTTTGCGCTAAATACAAGCTCGAAAAATAAAATGGAGAAGGGTGACAAGACTGCAAAACACCATGGAAGTTTGTCCACCTAAAGGATGAACTAAAGGTAGTTACTCATGGATGATTAAGACTGGGTAGCTACTCTCCTTTTGCTTCAAGATTTCAAGAGAATACCAAGACTCCGTCAATGGACTGGAGAAACTGTCAGATGGGATGGCTTTGTCTACTCCAGCTGAGAGATAAGTGGTACTGAAGATGGATCTTCATCAAAGAATGAAGATGAAGAGAATTGGTACCTTGGCTGCCAGTAAAGGAAAGAAGGTATAAAATATCCTTCAAAATCCAAAGCTAAAGGTGAAGCAGATTTTGTCCAAAGGAAGTGTTTTCATTTATCACGAACACAGAAGCCAAGCACGAATTATCCAAAGAAATAAGAAGAACAAGAAGTTGGAGGCCACCGGGAGAGTGCCCATTTCATACTCTGAACTTGATTTCTCCTTGATTGTATGTTGGTTTCAAACAATGGGACTGCAGTGTATCTGATATGGTGTGTCTTTCCACAGACGGGAGATTAAAAGAGCAGCTGAGACTGCAGGAGAAGGACCCCGTATGAGACATAGAGAGCAGAATGAGGAAAGTGGATAAGTACCCATTGGGACCTATTACCTTGAGAGGGAGTCCAAAGAATCCATTCTTGTTGAAGGATGTTATGCATAAAAGTCCAGTCCAAGAAGAACTGGCCTTTATTTAATGTCGGAAGACAAAGGTTGGTGATGTTTTCAGTGAGGGAAAAGCCTTCCTTCGACATAAACAGCGGGTCAAACCAAAGATAGTGGTTCTAATTAAGAACTTGCCACAGGAGTGCAGATGGTTGCGCCAATGGTGGGTGGTGCTGAAGAAGTGGGTGAGTCAGATTAGGAGAATTACACATGCAGAGGATCGTGTTTACCTTCACCATGGCGCTTTGAAGATTTTGCAACATTTTCATCGAATTTTGGCGGCATTTTACAGCAATCAGATGAGGAAGGGGATTTGGACATAGTAAGTCGGTAGAAGACCGTACTCTTCATGAGAAGGAGAACCGAAGTCAAGATTTGAAATAATTCATTATCAGATGTGGACCTTTCTCAATTGCTTCAATAGCAAAACACAGTATTATGTTATATTTGTTGATGACTATTCTTTAGATGCTAGATTTCTTCATGTAATAGCGAGTGAAACGTTTCCACTTCTATGAGTTCAAAGTATTGGTGAGAAGGAGTCAAGGAAGTGGTGAAAGCTCTACGATGATAATGGTGGTAATGTTATCCGGTGTAATCAGACTTATGTAGAAAAGAACAGAATTCAAGAGAACTCATAGCTACTACAATGCACAACACTATAATGCCTAGAGGAAGAAACAAAATGACTATGTCGCATTTGTTACGCTTTACGACCAGGGTCATCATACCAGGGTGGAAGCATGTAACGCCGCGGTTATAAAACTGTTGTCCTCATAGAGCATCAATATGAGGAGCATCCAGAATATTTTACCTGTAAGAAGCCCCATATTTATTTAATATTTTTACTCGCCCGCTATATCCTTTACGGAAAGGATGCCAAGAAGAAGCGATTTTCACTACAAGTTGGGATATTTAAATAATGTAGCACCTACACTTTATCGTGGTGTATTTACAACAAATACGACATAAGCACGAGAGAAAATCTAATGAGGCAGTCACGCGAAGTTGTCGCTGAGAGAGCTACACGTATGCAAAGGAGGAACTTGTCTCTGAAGATGAGCCTCTGGATGTGGAATAGCCCAGCAGAGGAGATTCATGGAGGAGAAGTCCGCACTCATGCGCAATCAAGACCAAACAAGGCAAAGGCACGTCGCAGCAGATTGAAGTCGATGCACAATGTAGGTAGTCCCCATCATAAAAGGATGGTGATAGTCACCTCAATTTACTTTACCTTGACACACACACATAGAGCACTGTATCGTGATGGAATGATTTTCTTTTTTAAGAAGCATACAGTGAACCATGGTAGATTCTGGTGGTGTGGGATATGAATGACCAATGTTTGTTAGAAACAATGTTTTGGAGATTGTCCAAGTGTTTATGAGAAAATCGCTAGGATCAAGGATATCTACAAGGTAAAGCAACAAAATAATGAGAATTAGAATTATAAGGGCAAGATTTGTTGTTTGCTTTCATGATTTTAGGGATTGACTATGAAGAAAACTTAGCATTCTGTTTAATGGTATTCTTCTGCACATGTCATCCTTTCTCTTAGCGCAAATGGGTTTCATGCCATTCATCGCATGGATTAATATTCACTCAAAGGACTGGCTGAGGAAGAGGGTACATTGGCACACCAAATACCTGAGATTCTCAACATGACGAGATGTGCAGTTCAAAAGAGCTGCCAGGCACACCACACCAAGGCTGGTACACCTGGATCAACAATGAGCCACCAGACTCAAGCCACCACAGGAGGCTGATGGCAAACCTGTATTCAAATTGTGGTGAGTGGCAGCTTTTTAATAATTGTTCTTTATGTTGATGATTTATCACTATTTATAATATATTGACAGACCCTGCCAAGAAGATCTTAAAGGAGTTTATATGATTTTGGCCTTCATTTATTTCTTGATTGCACAGGTGTGGAAGGTGAACTGCTTTGTGTCCTGCATGCAAAAGACATACCTGGGAGATACCTGAGAGCTCACAGTGTATGTCGTGTCTATCGATTCTCCTTCCGTGAAAATTGGAGGAAAGAGGATGCTACCTACAGAGAAGATGCCACCGTTTATCGATGAAGCAGGGAACGTTCATAATATTGAAGAACATGATTCCAGACAGAAAGCAGGCAGGAACCAGCCACAAGCGTATGTTGGCCTCACTAACATCTTTTGGAAGGCAGAAAGCATGTCCCCAGACATTCAAAGAAGCATCCGAGTATATTTATATAGACAAATGATGAGGTGAAGTTGTACATTTACGTATGCATTGGGCAGGAATGACCACAAAGACATCGTGAGATTTTCAAAGATCGATCTACAAGAGAGCTTAAATAAGAGAAACAAAGATCCGGGTAACTTCAGTCATAATAGCAAAATACACAAAACAAATCAAGTCAAGATGTGAAGGCTATTTGGATGAGGAAGATCCTGTCATTATTTTGCCTACTTAGATCCCACAGCGATATACTGCATAATCAAAGTTGGCTGAAACCCCGTTAATCCTGTTTTTTACGATAGATCTAAACATATTGATATCCGTATCACTTCATATTAATGATTGTGCGTTTTTGTGATCATGTTGCTTAGCACATTCCGTCATGATTTCAGACATATTCATCAAGGCGTTCACCAGGGATAGCACCTGAATATGTAGCGGGTGATCGCGTGAATATGTCCCCATATTGTCAAGAGCGCGGAGATTCACGAAGATGATATTTAGCAGCAGTCACCACCAAGCGGCCCGTACTGCTGCCACGTCTATTTTTAGACCGGCGTTCATTTTTATTGCTACACTCCGTCGCGGTTACATGCCATTGTGATTATTTCACCGGTTAAGCAAACAGACAAACGGTATTTTAGAATATTGCCGCAGCCTGGTTTACAGACTGCTGATTCGTAATAGCTAAGCCGTCATTACGCTCTTAACAATAATCCGGCACAACAACAACTTATTCCCGGAGCACCGCAGTATCAGTTACATGACGAAAATCAAAACAGATTGAATAATTAACAATTCTGGCGGCTTTACCGGTTTTATAATATAATCAACGAACCGGCGGGCGCAGTTACTGTTGAAGAGTAGTTCATGGAGTTGTATTGGCTTAACTCAACAGACCATTGAGCTGGTTACTCAGTTCAACCTGAATGACATCAGTGAGAGTGATGAATTAATGAATAACATTCACAACACACCGCCAATCAACCCAACAATACAAAGTTAACCATGCGTATAGCACCCATATATCTGCGAGAGATGGTGAAAGGCAAGATAATCATCTGGCAGACCATAGTGATGTATTGATTGCATCACACATTGAGCCATAACAGGATTACAGTCACAAAGAGTAATTAACTATTCAGAGCTATTCTTCATGATTACAGTGAGGCAGTAAGTTAGGAAGAGGGAAAGATCATGTATGGATTTGTGTATTTTTCCTGGGATTATGTGACGATTGGATTGTACCGAGAGCTGATGTGAATAAGCTTTCAGAAGTAGATTGTTACATGATCTCATATACATAATATATGATAGTTGGGATTTTTCAGAACAGTTTTTCAGCCTAATTGCATATGTGAAATTGTTTTTATTTATGCTCAATATGTGTGTAGTTTAATTTCTTCCGCAAAGATTGGGTCAGTGGAATGATTATGTATTTTGCAAGAAGTTAAATATTGTGAGACTGTGGGAATTCAGATGTATGCGTTATGTATACCACTTTTCACAGCATCACTATTTTAGCAGCGTAGTTTCTTGAGTATTGTACTGAAGTTTTGGCCATGAAATTTAAGTTTTAGGATCAAGTGATGTCTACAATTTTTGGATCAGGGTGTAATTTTTGGAGTGGAACTTTTCGTAGTTTATTATAATTTTGCAAGACTTAGTTGGGTAAGAGCCCTATTGTTTTCTTGGTCTCGTAGCATAAGGCTAGTAGTAGCTTCTTAAGCTTCTTTTACTCCTACAGTATTTTCATAACCTTCATTAATGAAACTATAACTTGTTTATAATCAAAAGACCTCTGTATTCAACTGTGATTGTCAGAACATGTATAATTTTGTTCTTTTTCAAAAGAAAAATAGTATTATCATCATTTATTCCCATTAGGTTAACTGAGTGTCTTTATCTTCTTCATTTTGCAGTGAAATTTTATGCTATGTTCTCTGGAAAGGAGTGTCTTATTTTTCGATCAAAGATGATTCTCTATATTTACTAGTTGCATTCTTCCTAAAGTTTTATTTCCTTCGATTTGATAATCTGAAGGTTTTATTTATCCCACCATTTCTTTTCCATATTTTCAATCTATCCATTATTCTTTCCAGCATTTTTCATAAACTATCTATCTTACCGTTCATGTGATGGTCTATCTGTTGCCATTTTTTCATTCATCATTCTGTTTCTTTAGCCAACAAATTTTCTCATGTACCAATCGCATTGCTTTGTGATTTGTTCTAATGTTTCGTGTTTCTATCTCTCAATTGGTATGATATATCAGACTGCAAACCATCTGGAAATTTGATTAAAGTGATCTCGGGTGAGTTGATTTTGTTGGACATACTGTAAATACTGCTAAACTAGTATATAGTCTGAAATGTTCATTAGGGAGTTTTAATTTTTTCATATTCGCACAATATTTGTAAAGGGTTTTTCTTTCTTTCCTATCTATTAGTAAAATAATCTATTGAAAAGCAAGCAACCTGGCCTATATGATTGAAGTGTGGTAAAGCTTTAAACCATTTATTTACATCTCCTGCAATGTTTGGGTGTTAACTTCATTTGAACATCAACTTCATCAATTTCAAGGCAATTCAAAGTGTAACTGGTAATTTTGTTAACATGTTTTTGTGTAGTGTATTAATTTCATATTCATCAAATTGAAAGATTTTACTGTAATTCTGGGCACAGTATGAATGAATGTACACAAAGTAGTTATATAGTTACCATGGCTAGGACTATCTTATTATATAAAATTGTGGTGCTTGGTGATGAGGTTGAAGCACTTGCAAATGAACTGTAGACACTATAAGATGTACTTGTAAATGAGGCTGAATACTAGGAAATGTAGTAGAAGTGTAAGAAGATGAACTTGAAGTGTTTGGAGATGGAAAATAAACTATAGGTTGAAGAGGAAGCTGGGGATGAATGATTCTGTGGAATGAAGTGGTGTGAAATAATAGATGAGGTGGTATTGAATAAAAGATGAATTATGATTCTAATGATTTGTGAGAAGGCTTAGGGTATATGATAAGCAAATAATTCAAAAAATGCTGAAATAGGCTTCTATCAATATCCTTAACTCAAAGTTTCAGCCAAAGGCTCAAGTTTATCAAAATTTCTAGAGCTTGCTGATCTCAGAATCAAGCAGCCATTTTCTACTTAACAAATTGAATGAAATTAGGATCTTATTACACTATCATAGACCTAATTTTTAAATGAAGTCAAACAAAGAGTGTTCAAATGATCAATTAATTCTGAACATTCCTATAAGTTTTGACAATTTTTTAGGAGTGAGAATTTTTCATTAATTAATTACATTTCGTACTTCTACTTTTTTATTTTTTCAAAATTTGGCTGTGATCATCTATAATTATAGCAAAGCAGACCGTATGTTCTAGTATAGTATGTTCTTCTAGAAGCCAAAATTTTAATTTTTAATGATATCTTAATTTAATCTTTAAACAACCTTAAGTGAAAAGGTAGTATAAAAAATGTTTCTTTTAAGGTTTTATTTTAAAACCGAGGACCCAAGATTTCCTACAGATATCACCACAGCACACCAACACCCTAGGTTTGTTGTGCTTTTGTTTAAAGAAAAGGAGGTAACTGCAAAACCACTTTTAGAGATCTTGATTTGGGGTTTTCCTAATGTTTTGCAGAGAGGGTTTCTTTATGGATTAACTTTGTTGTTTTTAGTTGATTTTAGAAGCTGGTTATGTAAGATTGATTGTTTTGATTTTGCTTGGTTTGGTGGTGGAATTACTGATTTAGATGGATAGGTGTAGGTATATTTCTTCTATTGGTCATGGAACAAAGTAAGAAACACAATCGAATTGGTTACTAAAGGAAGTGTTCACAGTGGTATAATCATAATCAGATTTTGAAATGGATGGTGAAGGGAGCCACTGGGATAAAGGGAGAAATTTGTTGATTCCTAAACCGGATAATGAGGGAAGGTGAAAGAGATCAATCAAATCCAGCAAATGAAGAATTTCAATTCAGATATCAACGAAAATATCAAAATGAATAATGGTCAGACCAAGAGGTACTTAAAACAATTTTTAAAATAATATTCCTATGATAATATTTTGAATTAAAAATATACAAGTATGGAAACACTAAAAGAAATAAAATTGAACAATAGAAATATACTTTGCTGAAGTGGCTCAACACATAAATCCTATAATGTAATGTGTTTTTATTACTACTCCAAACTTGCTGATCAGAAAATGTTACAATAAAACCCTGCTTCATTAATACAACTATATAGAAATGTTTTAAATCCACACCTAATACTTCGAATGTACATTACACAAAATAATACAAAATATCCTAAAATTGATTTAGAATTATTCAAGGAATACAAAAATATTCATGTTAGAAGAAGACAGATACAATTTGTATCAAATGCCAGTTGTCCCTTCTTTCATTTGGATTTGTTGTTTATTCTTTAATATTTTGTTGCTTGTCTTCCGCTGTTGCTTCATTAATCGGCTGACTTTTCATACCGACTCTGTCTTTTTACGCTTCTCTTTTTGTGTTTTCATCTTTGTCTTTCATCTATATTCACCTTTGTACTCGTTGCAGATCTTTTAATTTGTTACTTTTTGTTTTCATCTTACCGTTTTGTTTTAACTCATCGTTCGTTCACTAATCTTCAATCGCTTCTTTTTTACCCGTTTACCACCGTCATAGTAAATCATTCAATTTCTCCCAAGCTCTTCATCTCGTAATTTCAATTTTTACCATTCTTCTAAAAATTACCCGCCTATATATTTCGAAAATGTAGGCTTGTTGATAAGAGATGATTTGTATTCTGTTGAGGTAAAAGAGATCATGCACATATATTTTTTCCAGGAATCTCCTTTCATGGAGAATGCTGACTATTCTTTGGCCACTTCTCTCATTTTATTGTCATATCTTCAAGTTTATTATCTTTTCAATACCGCCCAAAGAATGAGAAAGACCTTCCGCCTGTAAAATATCACCTGACCATGAATCATGGCTGCAAGCTCCATGTTTTGACACTTATCTTCAAGTTGTGTCATCAAGTTCCTTGGAATGTATCTTTATTACCTTGAATTTGAGTTTTAGTTCTCAATACTTAGGGCCAGCTTCTTCTAATTCTTGTTGTTCTTAGAATTAAGAAACTTAATGATTTCATCGCTCTCCTCGCTTCTTTCCAAGCTCCTCCTTGACTTTTTGAATGGCTTACTTTTTGATCAAATTCTTTCTGTCTAAAGATGAATGATAGCCAAATATCATTAACAGAGGTTAGAATTGGGATATTGGCCTATTGTACCGTTGTTTTGTCGCGTTAGGTTCTTTCAATGTCAATTTTCTAACTTATGTACTTTGTCGTCAATCGTTGACTTTGTTTCATTCTAGCATTATTTTGAACCAATTTTTCTTCTTCCTCTAGACTTTTATTTGATATTTAAGTATATTTATTTATTTGTTTAGATGGACATATCATGTATTGCCTTTGATCAATTTACCTTCATCACTAGGATGAGCTGAAAATTGTCATGAATCCATACAATGCAGTGGTTGATGTAGTTTGGAATTACTATTACTAGAAGTGTTATTGCCACTAGAGCTATTGAAGAAGGAAATTCATTAAAATCGAGAATAGTTTGCTAGGATTACCTCCATGCTGTGGGCTTTATTCTCCAGCACTAATTATCCATCCTTATTTTCCATTCCTTTCTATTGATTTGTCAAATCAATGATGAGATTCATCATTTTATTCTTGGGCCTTCTGTCTTCTAACTTATTGAAATTGTGATGTTCAAGAGACGTACCTAGTTGTTTTTTCAATGCAGTGAATGTCTCCATTATTTTTCTCTTTAATATTTTCTCTACTACTTTCTGTTATTGGGATCATATAACCAAAATTCATGACCAACTCTCAAGTGATTTGATTTGTTTTTTTTCCTTATAGTTTGTGAATAGTTTTCAGCCTTTGAACCACTCTGTTCTCTAGAGTAATTCTAAAGCTTCTGGACACTGCAGTTTATTGGTCATAGTAGAATAAATCATTTCTCCATATTGTTGGTGAATTTCGGTCTATTTATGTAGATCAGCTTGGAACTTCATATGTTGTTTTCTGTGTTTGATGACTTGGATTGCCCATTATTGGTCGTAAGAAGCATTTTCTCAATACATCTTCCTAGTTTTATAATCAAAAGTGCGTAAAGTAACTGTTTAATACTAGGTGTCTATTTCTAATATTGGGCATAGGATACAAATTTTTCAATGCCTCATTTCTTGAGTTTACTTTTATACTTATTGATTATGTCATGTTCTTTTTATGCCGGTTTTCTTGATGAAGATACCTTTACACTGTTGTTTCTAAAATGATTTTGTATTAGAGGTTGAAGGTCAGGTGATTTTCCACCCAACCTGAGGCATTTCTTTAACCACCGTGTCCGTATCAATTATTTAACACTTCAAATTTTTCTATTTACAAGATTTAGCTAGATTTTCAAAATAGTTTTGAATTTAGTCTCTATAGCGTGGTTTGAGCCTCTAATATCATCCTCATCTTCGCTTCTGTTCCTATCTATGTAGTCAGAGTTTACAACATGGAACTAGTATCACCTCATTCTTCACTCTTTTAAAATATTCTCCAACCCACTCTAACCTGTTGAGCATTTCTAATCTATGGATTAGACTCGTTAAGGAACAAGAGTTATCAACTTGATTATAATCAATGATAACTTCAAAGATCAATAATGCCATTTGAAACTTCACTAGAATTGAATTACATTTTTCCGCTGTTGACCACCTCAGGTTATTACAATGGAAAGTATCTAATCCTGTTTTTAATCTGAAAATAATGTTTTCTTTCCACTTACAAGAAATTCATCATCTGGACATAGATCTACCTGAGATATAGCAGGTAATAATCTCTATTAGACAGTATATTTACAACTTGTAAGGGATACTCACACCCACATACCCCACTCTCTATCGCCATTTGCATAAATACTAGTCTCATGTCCTATCATGTCTGTTAACTAACATTTCTTGATTTCTGATGATCCTGTGGTTCATCATATCACATATGCATTAATAACTGGATGAACACGGAAATCAACTAAAGTTTGGTGGTAAACTCTGTGGAATATTTAACTAATAAGCTCCAAGACAATTGATTGTGGATTGCATCTTCGTTGTTCAGTTTTAGAAGGTTTAGTGCAAACCTTTCAATAAATACATAAAATATGAACAACATCAAGTACTACTTGAAGACTCTTTCCAGAATTTTAATTAGTTTTCACATTTAAACTGGCAAATATTGGAGCAAAGTTAAATGTGAAAACAGAGGCTATCCTTAAGAAAATATAGAAAACTTTGTGATCAACATTCAGTATACCATCCAAAATAGTCATAATGAAAAGATGCATTGTGACAATTTTCTGCCTTTTCCTGGGAAAATCGAGGCCAAATAAGGAGGTTTATGTCAGTTTTCAAACCGATAATAGAAAGACATTCTAACATTTGAAAACCCTTTAAAGTCAAGCTAAATATAATTCAAAGTATATTTGGACAGGGCTTCATCAAAGTAGTTGGACTGTAACATCTGGTTGATTAATTAAAGAAGGTGAACAAAATTTCTGTCAGGGTTACTAGGGCTCTTTCATTGGGCAGAGAATTCTACTTTGACAGAGTTCAATACTCTGCCAAAGAATTGGAATGTTTGGTGGTGCCTATTTGGGCAAAATTTGATTCAAAGGTGATATCATTAGCTTGGTCCAGACTTAACATGGCTCCAAAGAATGGAGCTCATGAGGTTGAAATCATGTGATAGTATTGCATCGATTTTGAAGTATTTGTCTAACAAGGGGGTATGTTCAATATCAAGAATAGGAGTTATAAGGGATTAATTATCATAAATGTTTCATAGAAGCTTAGATTTGTTTATTTTATTCAATTTATTACTTTATTTATCTTAAGCATTGTGCTCCTGTGACTTCGAAATACCTAAAAGATGATTTCCGCCTATGGGGTTATTCCGGTTGTAGTTGAGTTTTCTGGGAAAATGGAATAGGTTTCAATGGTCTTTATAAATATTTTGCACCGAATTTGCACAGTGTCTGTGGCAAAAGGCTGGGATTCTAGTGTGAACATTCGAAAATAGGTTAGCAAAGCTTTTGTTCGCAACTCCAAATAAAAATGGTGAAAAAGGATTTAGGTGTCTTATTGTTATCCAACAAAGGTTAAACATAGAAGTGGAGTTAAATTCAAAAACGAGGGGTAATATCATTGCAACAAAGAAATGGCCTTGGGCGATTTTCGCATCGTTGCAGAGGTAAATGGTTTTGATTACAATGCGATAAACTGGGGTTTCCACGCAATGGGGAGCCGGAGTGTGAAAATGCTTATTTGCAACCTCTAGTGGTGTTAAATTGTGTAGCTTCCATTTCGTGCGAAATGTAGCTATCGTCATTTGGATCTCGAGGAGTCTTTTATTAGTGCTACCATCTAATGGGGAGTGATGTGTCGGGAATTTGATGGGTGTATGGGTTTATTATATGCAATATACTATGTATACAATAATGAGTGGACAGATTTATAATGCATGGGGTTTAAACATAAAGTAATCAGGATATATATACATTGGGGTTTTTAATGAAACTATATGTTATAATAAAATAAGGGTTAGAAAATATGTGCAGAGTTAATATAATACGTGTGAATGTATAAAATGTGTTTTTTTAACATAATAAAATGGATACAGCAAATTATCAAGGTTTATGAAATATGTATGCTGTGTGAGATTAACAAAATACACTAGGGATATGCATTTTTTTAAAAGATATCGTATATCATAGTGGGGCTCCATTCTTTAAACTTAAACTAAGTGTTAAAATGGGTTTTTGTATGCTTTTATTGAAAAAGGGGGTAAGAAGGGGAATTTAATTTTCATCGAAGATTTTAACTAGGGAAAGGGGTTTTAGGAAGGGAAATGGGTGAGATAAGGAGAAAAAGTTAATATGAAGGGCATATTTTGACAAGGAAATGTTTTTTACATGGAAAAATAGGTTTAAGCAAGGGGTTAATTTGGGGATATTAGTGATATGAAATTTCTAATTGATGCTCATAACTTGTGAAAGTAATCTACCACCCATCATTTACCCGACATTTTTTCTTCATTTATTGGGGTTCATTGCTTGCTAACCCTTTTTATTTTTTCTTTGTACAGTGTCTATAATTTAACCTATACTCAATGGATCGTAGATTAATGATGAGTCATTATTATTCTCACTCAACCATCGATATGCCAAGATTAAACAGTTTCTGATAGATCTTTATTCTTCAACTATCAACATGAAATTTAAAGCATGAATGAATTGTGTTAAACTTTTTGATCATCATGAATTGTGGCATTTTTTACAAGTTTCACATGTCTTTATTCAGAAAGTAAAAGTAATAGTAGTGGAATTTTAATTTTGTATCACTTTCTAATCTATTTTTTAATTTTTTGTGGGGTTCATAGTTTATATTCTTTTATGATCTTTTCTTTTTAGTCCTTTTGATTTTTCTTTAGAATTACCCTCTTTACATTTTTTAATATGGGAAAACATTTGCATAAAGAAAAGTATGTACAATATTACAAGACTAAAATATAGGGTCAATTCAAAATTATGATGCCTATTATAGGACTCTAACAAGAGAAACAAACATAATTCCATGTAGTTATCCTTCACAGTTTGGTTAAACTTTCGTAGACCGGACCACATCGTATCATTCCATCGACATGAGGATAGGACTAATGGTGGCTGCGTAGACTCATAGGCATGTTGGAGAGAGATGACATAGTCACAGAGGAAAATTCTTCGATACACCCGAAGAGGCAATGGAAATAAATACTTCAGTTCGCTGCTCAAAACAAGTATCATGGTAACTGGCTATTATCATCCTTATAGGAGGAGTGATCGTGAATATTTTCAGATGAGTTCAAGAAAGAAAATCACCACATTTGATGGAGAAATGAAATAAGTCATAGATGTAGGAAGTGTGGTTTTGGGATGCATCAGTTCTTCATATTGCATGATTACTCGTACAATACGAAGTCCAGAATAGCTATGTTCACTTAAAGGTAACACATTTGGTGGGAAGATGTAAATAAATGTCAAAGGTATTCATGAAGAGGAAGAACTGGGAGGAGTTCGAGATATTTTTCGTAATGGCACCCGCCGTAGAGATAATATGATGGACAGGAAAAGGAATTATATATTTAAATATGGGATCTATGACCAATGAGATACACTAGATTTAGGATTTCATTGAGGCATGTGTCTACCCTTAAGAGAAGAAGGAGATTCATTGATTCATCAATGGGCTTCCAAGAGACCAAGATAGAATTGAGAGTTTGATGAGCCTAGATCATCGAGGAGGCCATCCTGCACCCAGCATTGTTATGGTCAATCAAAATTCAATAGGTAAGCTAATTGAAACAATAAAAAAATAAAGAAAAATGGGATAAGAAGTTAGCAAGGCCTCAGGACACAAGAATAAGACTTAGCACCACCTAAGAAGGAATGAGTCCGACAGACGGGGATTTCACCAGGAGGAACAAGGAAAGTGGTGGAAGCCTTTGTAGTGTTGGACATGTGTAAGATTGTTTTCAGGAGAGATTGCTTCCTACGAAATCAAGGTGGTAGGTCAGGATCTACCATGTTGAGGAGGCAAGAGATAGTGGGGGATGTTGGAAAGAGTATTCTGTGATTTATGTTGCTAATAACAGGCTATGATGATCATCGGCATTTATCATCGAGATGGACCTAGGAGCTTTGTGATCAAGTTTTCTCTATTTGATTGGACTCCGGATCTAATTATAGTTATTTTAACCTCATTTGGTGGATAAGTGTGGTTTGAATAAAGAAATGCATGTAGAGTCTTCGTTAGTGTTGGCTACAGTACAGCAAGAGATTTCATCATTGGGTAAGAACTTCTCGCATTTATTGGAATGGTATGCCTACATCAACACACTTGAATGTATTTTCGTTAGACTCCATATCATTCTTTAAAAAGGGACTAGTTGCATATTCATAGGACTATGTGATTTTTATGAAAAAACCATTGAATTTCAAGATGAAAATGGTGAACATAGGATCTTGAGGGTAAGAAGAAGGTAACATCAGCTTAATGGTTGACAAATATGTGAAAATCACAATGAGGGAAATGGTGTGTATTATTTGCAGTATATATTTCCAGCTGCATAAAGGTAAGTAAGTTGAGGATGTAGATTGTTTTGAGAAAGTATCCAGCTTTACAAAGAGGTTTCAAAGATGTTTCCGAAAGACATTTCTATTTGCCTATAGTGAAAGTTAAAATTTTACTAGGGTAAAATTGGTCTTACATGGTGTAATTTGGTCCAGTCTCAGTCAGATACACCAAAATTAGTGTAAATATTTCCTCAAAAGACAGCATTAGAGTTAAACTCATGACCTAAGCACATTGTAAGAACTCAATCACTAGACATCAAGGGAGAGTGAGAGAGAGAAGTAAGGTAGACAAAATAAAGGACAAGACCCCGAGAGGAGACTAGGATGTGACAAGTCCCTTTTATGAGTGAGTACCTATTCTCGTATACCCATGCTCACCACGATAAAAAGGGTATAAAGAATAATGTGTCTAGTAAACAAGGGACCAAACTAGAGATAGTACATGCTGCTAGCATAAACATGCTGGATAAAAGGATGGTAATGATCCCATATACATACCGTGCCTGGGACAACAAACAGCACTTACAATAACATTCACACATGAGATATAAATACAATCAAAGAGGCCCCAGAAAAACAAAGAAAGGGCTCGAAAAACTCTAATGATACATGCAAACTAAAGATACGCCCACAAGCTACTGAAATAAAAACTATAAAATCTATGGAGCTACATCCAAGTCCGTAGTAGAGAAGTCATCTGGAAGGTGGGGGCCACTTCCAAAGGGCTGCCCCTCATGAGGTCTAAACATCTGCACATACACCGAGAATCACCAAGACAATCACAACATCACCGAACCATCAAGCATATGGATCTCCATCGGCGTCACAATATTTGAGCCTATGAAAACACCAACAAGGAAACAAAGACAGAGTCCTTCCCCATCCTTCTGCACCAAACAAGTGTGGAAGTCGGGAACCGGCTGCACACTCGCCCTCTTAGAACTGCCTTCAGAATGAATAAGCCCATGTTCACGTAAGGAGGTCACCACAGGTGAGGAAATAAGGGATCTCAACTAAGGCACGCAGAGAAAATAGTAGAGCAACCGATAGACCAAATCCAGGTGAGTAATGGAGGAATGGGGGTCATCGAGCAGCGGGCTTTGCAACCTCCTTGTTAGGAGCATAAGCACATGGATGATCTAAGGTGCCTAGGGACTGCTGATCGAGGGGAGAGGTGGCCAACATGGACTGGAGGCTGCAAGGTGTGAGCACGAGAGGAACAAAGTGAAGAAGGATGGAGGACTATAAATAGACAGCAAAGTGAAACTTCAAAGATAGACTCCATGATGCGATGATGACTCAACTTGGATGTTTCAATGTCACAAGCATCAACGATGTTGCCACGTAGAATAAGAGACTTGCAAATTCAAAAATACAGAGTACAATAGTTGCTCATGACAAAAATCAACACGATAATGGACAAGTATGAAGGCAAAAAGCAGCCTCAAGCACAAGTGTTAAAAGTGGTGAAATTTGATTTTCAAGATGGGTAAAAGCTACCTTTCTGGAAAAAATGTGTCCTGTGTGAAGTATCAAATCACAAAAAATCAAAGGATACCCATTTGAGAGCCTTGGAGAGCTTCAAATGGTGTTGGATTACTTCAAACTCCAGGCTACGCTATTTTACCTAGCAAAAGAAAAATCTGGGGTTTCTTTTAATATTATCTAATTTGATTCATTTGCAAGTGTAGCTATAAAGAAAGTAGAGAGGAGAAAAGGGTCTTAAATCTCACATGATCATAGTGGACAAACCGACTGCTGGGAATTAAGATCTATCAGCTTGCAAGTAAGAGGCTCAACCCTACTCTTTCATTTCGTGGTTTTGAAAGTTCTGGGCTTAGGCAAATTTCCATTTCAGAACAGACCCATGCTCTTCTTCATGTCAAAGTCGCACTTTTTTGGGGCAAATCTTCTCTGCACTGGGTAGCAAAGCTGGGTATAATCGACACTTACCCAAGAAAATCCTCCGAAATTGTGACCTTCCAGAGAGAGGTAATTTTGGTGTCGTTTTCTTATTGAGAGATGGGTTTTTATGGTTGGAATGCAAATTTTTCCTTTACAAGCACGCGAAAAATATGATGGTGTTGTGCAGATATGGTGAAAACAGGATCAACTAGAGGAGAAAGAGACCCACATATTGGATGTCGCAGATCCCAGAGGACATGGTGTCCACAATGCATCGCTGTGTTTGGGGTCTTGAATTCCTAGAGAACCCTTTGATGAGAGTCGGAGAAATTATGGCCCGAAGCTTTTCAACCTATTAGACAAGGCATCACAGAGATATTTATAGTGTGGGCACCGCATCGACACAACCTGTCAGAGACAGTGAGTATTTTCATCGGTCTTCTCGCCACTCGGGGATGCAGGAAACATGCAATGCTAGCACCGTGGGGAAGAAATATTATGGAGTTTTTGAGCGCCATTGTCGACTTAGTCTCCATGTGGAAGGGCACACGTATACTTCCATCACACCCAGAGTGGCTATAAACCCATGTTGTGGCCATTGCTGTGCTATGTATCGTAGGCAACTGGCACCCACTGTACCAACGATTAATATCTTTGAAAGTGTTGAGTGGGACCTACTATGGGTGGGCTCTGAACATGCTGTCATTTTAAAACAGTTGCCTGCTATGCAAGCGGGGTAGGTAAACCAGTGACTGTGCAGGTACAATGTTGTGCCTTCTTTGAGAAGATTCTAACACTTCGACCTCGCACACAGACCCAGGAGCAAACTAGGAGAGCCTGGTGACGTGTAACTGGCGGGGGGTGGCTATTACAGGCGAGGGGCACGACGAGTGCCCACCCGGAAGCCATTGGGACTGGCCATCGTACACAGATGACTATTCCTATAGTGGGGATGAGTTACTTCATGTATCCCTATTTTCTGCCACCGTCACCGTCTACATGGGGCCACGGTAAGTGAAAAGTTGATAATATTTTTATGTGCATTTTAAAAGTTTTAAGATTATATGGGGCACTTAGTCTATTCAATTTGTGTGGATACATGAGCATAGCACTGTGAAACCACAAATGTGGAAAGGGGAGGCTATGATTAGGAGTCGTGAACACTAGGGCCGAGGGGTCCGAAAATGAGGATGGGGCTGTTCTCCCTGGGAGGACATCTGCTCTTCGAGATGTGAGAGGCTTCTCGACTGTGTCGTTATGATGGTAAGATCTTGATGACCAAAGACAGAGACATGTATTAGCTCTGCTTCTGAGTGGCAAGGGGTCATGGCAAGGCATGGTGATGGCCGTACGTGGAATGCGCGATTCACAAGCCATCGTGAGTCGAGCTACTGATCCGGGGATCCCGCATAGTGATTAGCGAGGGGTTGTGTGAGTCTGGCTGATTTTTATAAAATAATGCGTGGCACATATGTATCATATTTATTTGACTCTTTGCAAAACATTTTACTGGACACATATGAATGATATGCCCCTGCTTTATGCTTATTTGTTATTGTCTGTGTAAATGTAAGGTATAAATTCCAATCTAGAATATTATTTAACAAAACATTCAGCATAGTGATTTTGCTCTATATACATGACTAAATGTAATGATTTTCATCCACCATCAAAGCTTCACCATAAATATCTTCAACAGTATTGTGGATTATGTACACTGACAGACACCATTCAATGGCATGACAAGAAGTGGTGGAATCTACATCAACATGAAGGAAGGATGTGATAGTACACACTGCAGCCCAATAAAACTTCACAACAACATATCATCCCTGTTATTGGTAATTACCAATGCATACCATGTTAGAGAGAACAAGCGAATGCAAAGTGGTAAAAATGTGGCCCAACTCGCCTGCAGGCTAGATTCTAGTATACTTGCACCATCAAGATAACCGATATATGGTGGACTGGGCCCATCTATGTGTTGTTACAAGACAAAAAATGAGAGGATGACACAATCCCGGCAAACTCCGAGTCTTGGAGGTAGAATTCAAAAACATCACAGAGGGAGTGCTCTTGGTAGATGTCTACCACCCAAGACCCACCCATGGTGGGAGCTACCTTGGGGAAGCTTGTGTCAGGTCGGTTAAAATTCACATCACAAAAATGGATGGTTCCATTCCTTCTTGTGGTGAGTTATAACTTAGGGGTAGTAAGGCCTGCATGATGTCGCCATCACATTGAAATATGGGGTGACCGGTGGAAGGGTAACCACATGATGAAGCAAGCCTCGACTCATCATCATGAGAAGAAAGGTTCACAAGAAGTGATCAGCCAACAGTGGAGTGAGCAACAGATAAGTGGACTCACCATGCCTGAGCTCAGGACGCTCAAGGGAGGCTTGGAGAATGTGCACAAAGTCCCGTGAGGGGTCTTCCACCATGTCTCATGGAATAAGGATGACAGAGGACACACGAAGCTCCGTAATCTCACATCGGAGGGGGGGATTTAATGGGAGTGATGCGAGTCCTCGGTGTTTTCCAAGCATAACATACAATTGGCGGGAGAGGCGGACCGGTTCTATTCGCTCTCGTACCTCAAACTACTTCTCCAAAGAGGCACCACACGGCGGAGGTGGGGGACAAAGTTGGGTGTGAGTGAATGTCATGGAGATCATACAAAGCACAGGGTGGTTGGAGTGAACAGACAGTTTCGGTCGACGGGCAAGAAATTGGAGGGCTTAGACCTTAGACCTGTGAAACACGACATTAACCATGGGCTTGATGCGAGGAACTCACATAACGATGGGGTCGCATGACCGAATAAACATCACACAAAGCACACCTGCAACTCTTTGGAGGCTTTACAGGAGTTGAAAGGTTTGGGAAGCTTTGCCTTAGGTGCCTTCTCGCGGCTTGCCCCTCACCCGAAACTTTCGAACAGGAGTAGCCCCGCGAGGTGTTTGGAGGCAGGCGGTGAGTGGGTCATGGTGATCAGTTGGACCCGTGGTCAAAGAAATATAAGGCTGGCGTCGATTTGCAGACAGTAGTTGGGGACAACACTGTAAGGGGACTGGGACGCGCCTGTGGTCGGCGCAAAAGAGACCGGGCACCATAACAGTGCTCAAAATATCCCGCAGGGGAGCGAGACTCGTATCCTGACCCAGCACGTCGGTCGTGCGAGACAGTTCAGCTGTTGGCGGTCCGGGAGGAACCATTTTGAGCAGAGATAGGCTCATGATGGCCGAGTCGATGATGGGGCCGGAGGAGGGGTCCCGAAGGACAGCCGAGGCGGCCAGGGAGCAAAGCCTCATAGGGCAGGCCACCGGTCGAACTAGTCCATTCGAGGCCTGGGACCGAGACGATGCATCATGCAAACGTTCAACGAGCGGACCGAGAGAGAGAAAGACCAGAAAGAACCGAGAGAGGAATATTTGTAGACCTCCGAGGAACACCCACAAAAAGTTCGCTCATTTTGCTTATTGGACACTCAAGAGATGATGGACTCTGGGGAGGTCCTAGGACTTACTGTAACATAACAAACTAATCGATGGTGATGAATATTTCCGCTTATGAGAAAAGCACATCTTATGGCATCCAGCAGACAAGCAGATATCGCATAAGTGTAGCTATGACCCGTCGAATGTTGTATTCTGTTGTGGCAACGAACACTTCTACGTCAATAAAAATACTCTGCCCTCGCAAGAGTAGGACAATTGTGGAACATGGCACAGATGTAAGAGCGGCCATCCCACGCCGCAGGGTGACAGAAGGGACCAACTCGCATCCGAGTTGCTTCCAAACCGAAGCAAGAACAAGCACGGTGATTCCCCCTCATCACCGACATACAACGGGAGACGTTGCATTCCGATCTCGGTTGCATCAGCGTGTAAGGAAAGGGGAGGATGTTCGACCGGTCAACATCGAAGATAATCAAATGATCATCTAAAGAATCCATAGTGCCTTGCGGCGTTATTAGATCTTTTGCCAGGAAGGGAAAGACCGGAGGACTTCTAGTGATGATGATGGAAGTAAGGGATTGCACTGTCATTCACTACACCATACGAATGGGGAAGCTTACTTAAGTAGCATTTTGGCATAATATTCCCTTTGGGATCTTGGTATGAACCTTTGTGTTAGTTGAGGGATTATTAAAGGACCATTGGGTGTCAAAGAGGCTCAGGGACCCGAAGAAGGGAGCCAGCGTACGGAGCGGGGCTTGTTGTGAACAGCGGACCGGAAATCACAAGGTTGAGGTCAACTACAGTCGTCGTAGTTCACATCATGAGGATCTGCACTAGAGTGTACCAGATGGAGGAGGTTGAGCGGATCGCCCGATTTCTGGCGGGTTGGGTAGCCACAAATACTTCGTCAGAAAGGATTGGTAAACACAAACGCTGTCTAGCATTGGGAGGAACCCATGGAGGCTCATTCCTTGTGATGTTGCTGTTTTTTCCTCACTCTTCCCCACTTCACGCACCCAGTAAAAGAGGACAATCGGGGCAGGTGACTATAGGGACACCACAACAAGAACAAGGTTTGTTCATGGCAGTGCCTGGCCTTGCCGTGCTGAGTGCTCCTGTTGTCAAGCTGTTGTGTTAGTTCATTCTGGGGATTGGCCCCATTGTTCGGCATACTGTTTTGGTTACATTTCCTCTTTCTTTTTGGAAGTAGGAGGATTATTCACACCTTGTTATGCATAAACCCAACCTCGGGGGCTCGGATCAGCTGCCGTGTGCTGGGAGAGAAGGCAAGGGTGATGAGGTGCTAATGCCGAGGGAGCCGATACCAGGCTATGGATACTGGAGCACAAGGAGGTTAAATGCTATTGTGTAAACAATATGGGAAAAAGGAGGAGGTATGTCTATCCGATACATGCTACCAAGAGGGGGAAAAGTGTTGGAGAGTTTGCCTTCCGAGGGAAACCATAAACTTCCATGAGGATGAGTGTACGGATGAGAACAAGCTCCAATGATACCATCGGTAGCATGGGATGCCCCGGTGTACCGGCACCACTGTAGTCTAGGGAGACTGTGTACACAATATAAACATAACCATATTGCGTTAGGACTGTGCTGCATTTCAATGCAATTTGGAGGTAGCTTCTTCTACCGAGGGAAACAGAGATGCTACATCTTGCCAATAGCAGCAAAGTGATATGAGAAACTAGTCCTATGTAGAAGGCTGTTTCTCGAAGGTAGGGGCTTTGACATAGGCTCTTTCTTCGCCAGCCTTACTGCTGATCAAATAGGTGAGCCAAATGTTCCATCTAAAAGAGGTCAAAATTTCTGCATCAGTGGTTTAGTCAAGGGGAAGCGGGAATTAAGATACATGCCCTGGAATGAGTCACAAAAGTAGTATGAGAGGAGAGGCTCAGTCAACATACCGGCTGGAAGCTTCCGCAAGTATTAATGCGGGAACAACCAAGATGGGATGAAATACCTGTGATGGAGTTAGGACGAACACCACATGGGTAACAAAACGGTTTTAGGATCCTCTCTGCATCTTTCTAACTTGGGATGTCCAGTGAGCTGTTGGCATAAAGGTGCCAAATTCAGACTGTATAAATAATCAACCGGGTTAAAATAGAGAAGATCGAGGTCTGCCATACAAGGGAGCAAGGGAGCAATGATAGTCCCTATTACTAGCCCCACTAGTAGTATTCCCGCATTAGGTCAAGGCTACTACCAAATAAGTTAGTTCTCAATGAAATGGTGAAGGTGACAAGAGAGAACAGTGGAATAGAACCTAAGGGGAACCCGATGAACCAGCAAGAGTCAAAATGGGGACTAAGGAGGACTAACTTCAACTTTGCTGATTTCCGAGGAAAAAGCTTCCTACTTGGAACAAGAATGAAGCGCGTAATTTATGGGATAAACACCTGAAGTAACGATGGAAAAACATAACACGGACTGCTGCATGAAGAGAGAACAACAAGGGCAAGGAGGCAGGATCAAATTATTACAATGTTATAGCCTTGGCCTCCGGCGTGTAGGGGAAACGGCACTCTTCACTTAGGTGTGCGTGTATGTGAAAAGTGTGTTAATTTAATTTAAACGCACATGTGTAGAGAAAAAAGAAAAATGTGTTGTATAACCTAATGAATATAAAATAAAGAAAGTAAATTAATACACAAAAATAGCTAAAGATGTATCAATTTAAACCCAGGAGGAGGGATTCCCAACAACTAGTCTATGTGTGAGTACCTAGTCAAAACACACAAATTAGGCTAATGGATATAAATTCAAGAGGAACAAGTGATCTACGATTCAAAATAGGTGCAAAAATAGCAAAAAACCATGGGGGAAAAGTGTCACAAGTGAGGTGGCGAAGGCTACAACCCAAAGGGAAACGAGGGGACACTAGAGGAGGACCAAAAAAAAAACTGAAAAGCAATGTTTGGATGTATGAATAACCAATATGAAATGACCCGAAAGTAGGACTCATATCCTAAAATGGATGAACATGTCAAATCACACACCGCCTCACGAAACCCCACTAAAAAGGTGGAAGCCACCTAAGCCTTAAGGGGTTTGGTTCCACTTCTATGATTAAAATAGAGAAATTATAGGTCCATTATGTGGAGAGGATATTATAAAACCCTGGTAGTCTCAGGATAAACCTTGGGTGAAAATCAAGGCAGGGCCTCAAAGGGCTGTAAGTCACAGTTCTAACTGCTTCCATTGTAGGCTCATGGATGGCATTTTTCCGTCACTCAAGAGTTGAGGACATATGCTTTGGCCCAAAAGGCACTCGTACCTGCCTGTCTGGGAGTGGTGTTTAAAAGTGTCATCTCAAATTTTATGGTCAGAGTGATCATTAATTCTGCATAGCCTAAACACAGAAAGGTTAAAAATTTTGTGAATGCTTTAGGGGTTTTAAAGGTTAAAACATCAAGAAAAGAAAACAAGAAGTCAAGAAAAACCCCAAGGGGTCGGGTTGGGGCCATTATGCAGATAAAATGATAGTACCACTATAAACCCTTGTGAAATGGCCATTGTTAGTGTGAATTTAATCATAAGGCATTTAAAAATCTCACTTTAGCTATATTGGCCTAAACATCCTAATATCAAAGATGGTTGCTGTACCCCTTATACCTCACAGTTTATTTATTTGGGACAATGCTACAAAATCCAGACCTATGTAGTTAAATACATTAAGTCAGCAATAAAAGCAAGACACCATGTGTCCACAGACAAGACAAGAAAATATTTAAACACTTGTATTTATGACACCTAGAAGGGAACAGAAAGATGTTACTGGGCCCTCAATGGGGTATGTTCTTGTATGTCCTTAGCGCCTAAATCTAAGATCTCTCTCTCTCTCTTAATGGTGAAAACCTGTGATGGGGAATTAAACTCAAGGGGAGTTCACAAGTAAAAGGTAGAAAAATATGACAATGATGGAGGACTGAAACACTAAAAGTATAGATCCAAAGTGATCTTAGCAACAAAAGGTGGTGAATGAATGAAAACTTTCCTATTTATATACAATGTAAGAATAGAGGTTATTTTAGAGATGGTATATTTAAAAACATTATTGAAAACCAAATCTAGATCCAAATTTTATGGAATATTTTATTATTTTTTGGAGGAAAAGGGAATTTTGAATTTGGTAAAAATCCCTTTATTTGTAAATAATGTATAAATAAATGGTTTATTTTTATTTTAATAATGAGATTATAATAATTAAAATAACAGTGATTGTCCAATTATTTGTAAATGATTTAGTCAAATTCCTAATAAGGAATATTATTTAAATAATGTTTTAAATCATTATTCCTAGAAAATAATAAGATAAACACGATTTATCACCCAATTAATTTTCCTATTTTAAGTGAAGAGATTTAGGAATATTAATTAAACCATGTTTAATTAATTATCCTTTATGAAAATCAAACAATGAGGATTTATTAAATATTTCCTCATGGGATTTCCTCGTTTAGACCATAAACAACTTAATAAATTATGGATTACTAAGTTACTATAGTGCATAACTTTACTAGGGTAAAATTGGTCTTACATGGTGTACTTTGTCCATCTAATAGTAATAGGTTAAAATGACAAAAATTGGTGTAACAATAATTCTCCAATTAATTTTATGTTTAATAATAGTGTGTTATGTCCTTATCTCGAAATGCTTACATATTCATTGATGATATATTGGTATATTGATAAAAATGAAGAAGACATGCTAAACACTAATGTACAAAGATGATATTTTATGAGAGCAATAGTTGTATGCTAAGCCCAATAAGTAAAATTTATTTCGTATAGAGGTACATTACTTGGGGAGTATGTATTTCCAAGAAAGGCAAGGTCAGCGGGATCTAGAGAAGACAGTGCTGATTGTGGGAGTGGGTGGCTCCTTGGAATGTGGATGAGGTAAGGTATTTTATAAAGGAGGTTCATTATGAACTTGTCACGGATTTCTTATCCTATTACGTCATTGCAAAGGAAAGGCAAGAAATTTGAATGGACAAGAGGCGTGCAACCAGCTTGAGTGGTTGGGCTAACGCTATCGACAAATGATCCATTTAAAAGACTAAAATCCATAAAGAGTTTGTAGGGTATATAGATGCTTGCAAGGGAGGGGTCAGTGGAGTCCTTATTAAGAAGTACATGTGGTATGTTATGAGTCATGAAAATTGAATGAGAACAAGCAGAATTATCGTACACACTCTTGAGTTGGAATGACTATTCATATCATAAATGTGTGCACTATAATCTTGGTAGGGAGGTTTGTACTCGATGAGGATCAGTGATTGACGTATCTATTTGATTAGTTTAATATGAATGACAGACAAGCTATATGGTTGGCTATAATCAGTGAGTCAATTTTTCTTGAGTTCGAGCACATTAAAGGATATTGGTGGTTAAGAGGAACTATAAAGGAAAGGGTACAAGTGAATCATATAAAGGGGTCATAGGCCCAGTGGGATAGATTTACGTTAGATCATATTTTGTAGGCGGGTGATTACCAGAATGACATGTGTAGGCTTATGCATAGGTTATGGAAAGCTACTGTGATTATGATGTGGACTATCATCTCACAACAAATGGCTTGGTCATATTTAGTGATAAAGACTATGCCGTATAGCAATGAGATCAAGAATATTACCTAAGGAATTTCATGCTAATCTGATATTTAGGTCAATCAGGATATCATAATATGTTGATAGTAATAAGAAGTTTTCCTATTATTGACCAAATATGAAGAGGGATAAATAATGAAATAGACAGCCTAATTATCAGAGAACGAAATGTAAGCATTCAGTGGATTAATTTAACCTATTCTTATTCTAGAATGGATGTGGGATGTCATTTCCACGCGATTTCACTATTATGTTTGTTATGACATAAACAAACATTATATCATGGTTGTGGTGGAAAGGTTGACAAAGGTAGTACACTTGATTCCAATGAAGTTTTAACATTTATTCAACAATTTGAAACATGGAAAACATCATGAATCCTACTTTGGTAGCAAAGTGTTCAACTTATTGGTCTAACTTTCCCAAGGATCCTAAAGGCTCACAATATTGAGGTGCCAACTTGGTATTACGTGACCCAATCCTCAAAGAGCTCCTCTGGGCTTGGATACGCAAATATACATGCTCCCAAACCTAAATCTCTTTGAATGTTGTATGTTGATCTACATAACCCTTTTTGTATGTCTTGTGATGCTTCTAAATTTTCTACACTTGCATTTCTTGTTCCATATCTCATGAATATGTCCCAGTCCAACTGGACCTACCATGTTCACTAGATCACCTCGGTTAATAGGATTATTGGCAACTCCTTCCATATAGGAGTGTTAAATGGAAATCATCTCAAGTATTCTTTAACTACTTTTGTGTTTTAAAAACCTCCACCAAAGGAAGATACTCCTCCAACTTCCTCTACCGATGCATGACATAATCCCTAATATCTCTTCAAAATCTTGTTGACCTTCTTTCTGCCCATCACTCTTTGATAATAAGTTATATTGGTGGCAAAATTTTTCCTCAAACATACAAACAATTCCTTCCAAAGCTTGGAATTTAACTTCTTGGCATCTTCTATGATATGATATTCTTGGTTACACCGTGTAGTTTCATTGTCATATCTCCGATGAAGATATCAATACCCTTGATCGGCTAAATTCATAGCTCTCACTAGGAATGAAGTGAGTTACAATGCTCAACCTATGAACCACAAACGTGAGGAAGGATGTTGCTTCAGATGTCCTTCAAAAACTTGTAACAAATCCATGGAAATTACCTCCATTTTCACTATGGAATTGGAATAAGAAAGTTGTAGTAAACCATCTCTAGATTTTGTAACTTTATGTTTTTCTGCTGATAGTCCAACCTCTCAACAAAATCTACCACCTATTTATTCAATTTCTATTAATATAATTTATTAACTATTGTTAATGCCTTTATGCTTCATTAACATCCACATGAATGACATGAAATTCCCCTCAATATCCATCTCTCCCATAACCTCTAGTAGTATTAGTATATCCTACACTCACACTTATATGTGACTAATATGCCAGGTAGGTTTGTATCATATTGTATTATATAAGGGACATAATAAATCCATATTATACTTTCCTTGGACCACCACAACTAACATAGTTCCTTGCTAAATTACCAAAAACTCACTATCAACCTAGATATCCTTATAAGGGTAAGCACAATATAATGTTCCTACCCTCACAATCAAAATCTTGAAAAGAAGAATAAGGGGCATTTGGGGAATTTTTTTGGGTGAAAATGGTACTTAAACAAAAAAATGTACTAACAAAATTAACTCAAATAACCAACTGTATCTAATATATATCCTATCCCCATGGCAAACATTTTAGATGAGGAATTAAAGTCTAAATCTAAAAGGTGATTGTTTCATGTATTTTAATTTTTATGAAATTACTCAAAAGTATGAGTATAGTCTTGGATGTAATTTGATTCCACATCCAACAAGTGTCTACAAATGAAATGAGTAAATGTACAAGGATATAAGCTAAAATAAAAATAAGTAAGGTTGTTTTTTAGTCATTTTCTTTAAAAATTTGTAACTCTTATTTTATTGTTTTAACCATGTTTTATTATTTTCATTAGGAGGCTATTTTAGACCTCAAAATTCACCTAATGAATGGTAAATTAAATATCCATAACGATTGGAACTAAGGAAATCAAGCCTAGAAACCTTATAATGCACACTGGGGCAACTAAAAATGCCACTAACCAAGTCCAAGGTAATAATATCTAACAAAGAAGGAAGACGTTGCTGATCTTTCCACTAATACACCTTTTCAGTTGTGTTGTTTATGGATATTAAATTCATATAATCATTATTACCCAGATTCATCATATGGGGTGAGCAGCTGATGATACTAACCAAGCTAATTATCCATCTAACCTTTATCACCCAACCTTCTAATCATAACCTACTATATTAGTAAAACCTTTTCTCTAATAGGCATTCCGTGGAAACACTAGAAACAAATCCTTCTATACCAACCCGCATTTCCAACCCACCGGAAATGGTAGCATTTTATCAAATCCTATACATGCACCCCAATTTGATATAAACCTATCTACTAAGTTCATATATGAAGTCATCATCCAATGCTCAAAACTATTATATCATATATCCTTTTTCATCTAATAATGGATATTTGTGATTATTATTCCACTCTGAGATAGCCCCAATGTACACCATATATTTTATTTGTAATGAAATGTACCCCAATACCACATGACCTGCCCATAGTGTATGTAATGCACGACCTAGCTTAGTCCCTAGCTATTATGTTAGTTTTACAAGTCCCCTCATAAATTTCATTTATAAAGGAAGTTATTTCTATATTCTTTAGCCAATGTTAACTTTGTACAATTAGATGATAGTCTTTGATGTTTCTAAAACTTGACCCCCTTGCTTACACCCTTTTTTTCAAATTTCAAGTTCTGATGCTCATCAAGAAATTCATTATTCATTAATGCATTAGATTTGATTAAGCTACATTCGCATGTGTGTGATGGTCTTCCTAAGTTTGGAATATTATATACCATGACCCCAAGTTATTTAGTCCATACAAATGTGATTTCCTCAATGGGTGGAAACCAACTTATCGCTTGTCTTTTCGACATTATCCTTGGAGTATATAAAGAATCTACATCACTGCATATTATGGTCCACCACCTATATGTTCTCAACCAATCTCATCAAATTCATACATGTTTTCATACTTCAAAACTTCTTATATAAGCTCATCTCTTCATATCCTTATCCATCTGCTATGCTTATAACTCCTCTAATCTTCAACACCCATATCAAGGAAATTCTGGCTAAAAATCCGCTACCCTTGGAAAATTTCCTTTATTATGTTCACTACTTGGAAATAAGTGATACCTTATTATATTTACACATTGAATTTTCCTAACCTCACATTAGGGATTCCACTGATACTTACATCATCTTATCCCCGCCCCACCCTTTGAGATGAAATGTTATTTAACATTTTTCACTTTTTCCAATTGATAACAACTACCTCAATAACTACTCTTTCATCTACATAAGTCGAAACCAATCCTACCAAGGTTGGAAAAGAGTTGACAAAGATGCCAAGAGGAAATGGGAAAATGATAGACATGATCATCTCTAGAATCATATCCAAAAGTCACCCTCTGAGTAGATTTATGTAATATCATCACCACACACTCTCCCTCACTCCCCGAAGAAAAAGACTTAACACCAAGATCATGACCCATCCAATTTTATGACCTATGCTACTTTCATTTAAATTAATAAAAGAGTTTAATACAAATCATCAATATGTTCTATGTAATATCTATTGTCATTATTCTCATTGTTGTCCTCAACTACCCCAATTCTATGATGCCATAGAAATGATGACGCAGCTCCCTCTCCCAAAGAGTGGATCCTACCCCATGTAGGGGAGGACCTTGTCCTTGTAACTTCCCTACCCTTAAACCCCCATTGATATTGTCATTGTAATTGATAGTTCATGACTCATTTATGGAAAAGTATACATGTAAATGGGTTAAAAAACCATAAAAATTGTGATCATATTGTAATAATAACTTATGTAGAGATGAATAATTTATATGAAACTAGTTATATCCATGAGAGGAGGGAAGCCATTGAAAACAAGGTCAACATAATTAATAAGGTTGCCGATCGTGAGATCATGTCCAAGTTAAGAATGAGTCAAAAAATGAAAGTGTTCAAAAGTGGTTGTAGTCCTCAATGACCTATGTTGTCTCACAGTGATTCTGCAATCTGTAAACAGCTTCTCAAACCGGAAAGTCATGATGCAAAATTTATTGAGGTTTGAAATCGCCAAGAAATTCAAAATCTGATTGACCAAATTTGACTTCTTAATTTGAAAAAAAAATTTAAAAAAAGAAGACTGGAACATTCCTAATACCTCGGAGGGTGAATTTATGTTTGACAAGTGGCATATGCTCATTGGGCATTGGATTTAATTTTTGGTTTTCTCTCGGGGCCTATCATAGGTGCCACATGGCAAACCCGGAGGTCGCCACATGGCCCGGCTTGGCGAGATATGGTGTGGTAAAATGTTTGCAAGCTCAGGGATCTAGGCCTCCAGAGCTGCCTGTGGCACAAGTATTACCGCTATACACATTAGTTCTTAACTATAATAATGTTCTTAGGATACAACGAGAGTTGTAAATACTGCGGTTTGTGACATCTTGAGAAGAAAGGAGCGAATATATCAGGAGTTATCAAGCGAAGGCTCTCGAAAGTATCTTCTTGTAAATAAGGAAATTAATTTGAATGGGACCGTAAATTACAAAGAGTTAACACAGAAAAGAGATACCTATGAGGCAGGCGGTAAAACTCTACTACAATAGCATCAATACCTGTAGACAACTTCAATGTAGCAAGCGTCGTATCTTAAATACTTCGTCGCAGAACATAAATTGACAAGCGACTGTGAGGCAGTGAGTGAGAGAACATCAACAGTTTTCATTGGGATGGATATCCAGATATTAACAATATAAATACCCTGCAATGGGCTTACCACTTTAAGAATCCATACACGAAAATAGCATTTTAAAAATACCTTCCCAAAGAAACTGTGAAAAGGTCAAGAATATGGTTGAAATGAAAATGGAACAAGAGGATTGCGCTAATCCATTTAAAGTGCTTGATTGATTCTCGATGTGAGTATCAACCGAGGATAAATTCACACCAAAATCATGAGCCACCATTCCAAAACATGATACAAGAATATGGATGGAACAAGATGGAACATTAAATTAAAACATACAGTTACACACCAGAAAAATACCAAAGACTAGACCCTATTGGCGTATAGAACTCTCCTCACCGAGACCCAACGGGCTCGAGCATTCATACAAGAGTTCAACAAAATGTATACAAAACCACTTATCACAAGAATTTCTCATAACCGGGAACTCGAATAATCTTGCTCTTGGGGGTTCTTATAGGAGAATGAGGATAGTGGGAGTAGATGTTTCATTTAATTTGATTCATTAAGACAAAGAGAGGTAGGTCGAATGCCCATTCCGCAAAATGCTCTTCATTAATTGTGTACCTACATGGTCCAAGTCTTAATAACTTTGAGTGTGTTCTTTGAAGAAATCCGACCGATGGTACCCCTTGCAGAAGCTTTCAACAAGTAACATGAAGTGAAAGGTCTGTGTCTTCCATACCTCATAACTCATATTCTATAAATAATGTAAACTTCATCGTTATATTTATTTAAGGGCCCGAGGATACCTGAGAAAATGAAGCATTTTCTAGAAAGGTACTTCCTATCATTAAACACATAGTTGTTTCCCTTGCTGGCCTCAACCCAAGGCCCTTCTAACTGGGATTAGGCGCCATGACACAGCCCAAATCTCAAAACCGCTCGTTGTTTTACTTTGTCGTCGTAATGGCTTCCTTCAGACACTCACACCATAAATTAAATCAATTTATAAAACTGTGTGATCAAGGCATTATTTGTCATGGAGGCCTCGGAAGAATGATGGTGTTAGTGGGGAACAGAGAAAATCTTCGTGAGACGGTGAAGAACAGAAAGAGTCAAGGCTTGGGTTAAATGAATAAACTCCAATGTGAAACATTAAAGTTTAAATACAAGCAAAATGATGCGATGTTAATGCATGATAAAGGTTTGATCCTTTGAATCGAAAAACAAAGGGGAATGCACATAACACATACTAAATGAGTTTGGATATGGTATATCTTGCCAGATGGCGAGGGAAATTTAATATGAACCGTTGGATCTTAGGAGGAGATCAATCTGCAGACTAAGCGACAGTTAGAGGAGGTTACTAAGAAGAAAAAAATGGACGAAGCTACAACGGGGTCGTCGATCTCGTAAATTAAATGATGGTCAGATGGAACCGGAGATCGCGATCAGGGGAGAGGGAGGGTGGCACCATTAATAACTTGCGATTGAGCATGTCTGGATCCTGATAACCATCGGATCAAAGGTGTTAAATCGACGGTTTAACATAATTCCAGAGGGGAGCGAATAGGAGGAGCGATTGCTGCTTGCGGGATGTTACTTGACTGCCGTATCTACTCGCATCAACTCAGGAGATAAGATTGATAGCCGATGGCCCCAATATACTATCGCATCGGAAGAAACGTGTTAACACTTGATGAATAAATGCATATGAATGTTCCCGATGCGATAAGCGCCAATGCCTTAGCGCCCTGTCACATGAAGGGGAAGTGGTTAAGGTGTCGGGCCGAAGGGCTTAAGCCCGATATATAAAAAATGAGTGATTTACCCGCTAAATGCTTTTTAAGGCCAATGGGAGGTTTTGCAGAGGGTAAATATTTTTAATAAATGAAGCGTATTTATAAGTTAAAAAGGGGAATTGTAGTGATTAATGAGGGATTAATGAAGAAGTAGGAGAGGGGAAAATAAAGAAATGATTAGTGGGAATGAAAATAAGGAAAAAGGAGGCTATTTTGGTATTTTCTCACAAATGGGAGAGGTTTTTAAACCTGTAACAAATAGCAGACTCAATGCCAAAGAACAAAGGGCACAAAGGGACTCCAAGGATGATGTGTTTTCGGGCAGAATGCATTCAAAGTTTAGAGATGGCTGAATTTCCCTCGTTTTCTGTCAAAATCAACAAGGATAACATGATCAACAAACTATATGGTAAAATATTTAATACACTAAAATTATTTAAGTCAAGAAATGGGCGCCGCCTCCCACACTTCACATGACCACGCAGAACCATGGCCTTAAAGGCCTAACTCACAGTGGCTACCTGACAAGACTCTGAATCCCTCTGAGTGACGTAAAACGCCTGACCAAGCGCTAATAAGAATTCATGAATTGTTTTAATGACATTTTAATTAGTGCCAACGTGGCTTATACTACCAATTCGATCATTATTACAAATTGTAGTTTATTAAACAGATTAACCGCCTAATCCTTAATTAAATTTAAACCAATCCGTATTAAAGGGATGGTGTAATTTACGGCGGGTTCGATATTTTCGAGGAGTTGAAGCCAAAATACACTTATTTCGTCATCGGCATTTATGCGCTTTGGGGGGACATCACATTTTTTTCTTGTTTATGCCATAACTCTCATTATTGAATCAAATTGAGTGCAAAATACTGTCTTTAACTTTTCTAATAACATGAGTAGTTTGGCATTAAAAGCTCATCAAACAAAGGTCATCTTCGTAGTTTTTTTCTTCAAGGGAGATGAAGGGGCTATCAGTACACCATGAGACAAAATCGGGCCAGCCTGTAAACAGGAGCTAGAGTCCTTTTTCCAAAGTTCCAATAGTTTAAATTGGATTATCAGACCTTATGAATCTGATGAGATGGTTTGCGTATCCCTGGAGAGAACATTTGGAAGGCCTAGGACCCCAAGAAAGTCTCAGGGGCCATTAGTGCTACCTTTTCCTGCAAGAAATAGCATGGTGGACTACCCAGAGCCGTTTGAGACCATATGCAAGAACCAGTTGGTTATTATTGACTTAAACATCATTTTTCATCTAATGACAGAGGTTTCAAAGAAGTTTTGAAGAGTTCTAGAGGTCCAAAACTCAACAGAAGCTTACTACCCGGAAAAGCAGGTGCTTATAGGTGATCGATGGAAACTGGAGTACTTTGCTACTTTTGATGAATGAAAGCCTATCTAATAATTCGGAAATTTTGGAATTAATGGAAGTGGTTCCATAAAATTTTGAGAACTTCTAGAGCTCCAACCGATGTGAAGTTTTGGGCACCAGGCAACCGTGGAGGATAGCCCAGGCTCGGGGATGTTGTGCCCACTGAGAGAAATCGTATCGCCTTGTTTATTTCTGATGTGTGTTGGATAACCAGAGCATTTCAAAGGATTAAACATACCCTGAGAGGGATTTTGTGCCATTCAGAAGCTTAAAGTAGCTTAGTGCACCGATAGAAGGAATCATGTCAACAAGAGCCTAAAGTCAAGCGAAAAAATTTTAATACATCCATTAGAGGGATATTTAATGTGTATTTTTCAATCCTTTGGATCATTTTTTGTATTCATTGAGTTAAGTATTTACTTGTAAAAAAAACTTACCATAATCCTAAAGAGCCAGCCGTATTTAATTAAGTTTTTCAAAGGAGACGCAATGGCGCAGATTTAAAATCACTAGATTAAGTTTGTTGTTGTGTTAATTGTTTATTTGCCGCATTTTTTTTTTTTTGTTAGTACATGTTAAATTTAGCAAGAACAATTGAACTTAAGACACATAACAAAGAAAAATTCATACACCACTTTCAAGTAAATAATTCCACAAAAAATTGTCAAGCACAATAGACTATTTTGATCAACCTAGGAAAAAATGCTAAATACATACAAGTTATCCACTATTTTCCGATCAAAATAGGTCGTAGCGCCTAAGCAGCTTTGATTGATATACAAGAGCTTGATTTTATAACTTGAAAGGGTTTAAATAGTGTAAAAGATTGATCGTTTTATTATTTGGTAAACTCACCTGGCTATTTGAGCTAGAGGTGAGGGGGATAGCTATTGTTAGCTAAGTCTGAGAGGAAAAAAAAGAAGAAAGGGCTGAAGGTAGACTTTGCCCCAAAGAACTCCTCAAGGTCACCCTGGAACACAAACCGTAACGATTGCTTCCAGCAGAAGTTTTGGAGTTTTTTTTGTTGCTTGGCCGCTGAATAAGAGTCACCACAATTATTTGGTTAAAAAATCTTAATATTTTTTTAGAAAGCTATAGTAGCTTTCTTTTTTTTTTTATGAATTTCCTTTTTTTTCATTTTTGGATACCAAATGACACCCTACAAGTGAGATTTCTCCTTCACAAGATTCTTCGATGAAGATATGGAAGCGTGACTATTATATCAAGGACACAGCGTATTTTGTTTAAGGATAAAAGAGAAAGCACCGAACTTCGGTGAACAACAAGTTTACCATGAAGGAAGAGAAGGAAGAAATTTATCAGAAGATATGTAGATGCACTTCCATCAAAGCCAAGAAGCTTTGACCAAGAACATGCATGAGGGAAGAGGTAATACATTCTAATTTGTCTTTGTTTCATTAAGATGTGTTTCTATTTTTCTGAAAAGCACATGAGAGGTATAGAACAATTTAATGATTAAAATGGCCATAAGGTAAGGGTTTAGGCAAGTGGCACAAGGCATGGTTGAACCTATTTTGTTGAGGAAATCCACTCCAAGAATATCGTCTTGGTTATGTACATTTAAATGGCTAGACTCAAAGCCACAAAGTATGATATTACTTCAAAGAGAAATTTTGTTCCAAGTTCTAATATGAAAATATGTCAATTTTTTTTTTTTTTCAGATGATTGCCATTGCTTTGCTTCTCATAGCAAGAATACAGACATGCACTATGTAGCATAAAGTAGCTCAAATAATTTGAAAAGAACGATGATGTTAGTCTGGTCGACCAGTGTTGACTTCATTAGTCTATCTCCCCAGAAGGAAAGGATGAACATGCAAAAGAAGACAAGAGGCAGTGAATTTTTCATGATCAATTTGATTAGAAGTTATGTGCTATTAATTTTGTATGCTTAATGAAGAAAGATTTGTTGTACATATTGGTGGTTTAGGTTAACCATGATGTTTCAGATGTTGGACAAGGAAGAAGGCATACAGTAAAGCAAATGAAGCAAAGAAAATTTTCAAAGAAGGCATAAGACTTGCACATATTTCCAAAAAGAAGGGACATGTAGTTCTTCCAATGTTGGACTTTGCATCCAACTAGTCGTCCCAAGCACATGCAACAAGAGGACAAAAGATTAGCTATTGTGGAACCAAGGATTCTGATTATTGAGTGTGAAAATGAAGTTTCACATGAAGAAGAGTTGCAAGAAGGCAAAATTCACCATGGAAATGGCTTGGTAAGAAGTGGATGGACTTCTTAGCATATGGTAAGATGTCTATTTTGTGCTATGACAGCACTTGTTGTATGCATGTATTTTATGTTGTAATATCTCGTTTGTTTGGAGCCACTCCGTGGACTGCTGATCAAGGCAAAGGATGTTCACTATTTGATAAATTTCTGCAAGAAATTTTTTGAGTGAGTGCAAGAAAGACAAGCAGTAGATAGGAGGACAAGCAAATCAGAGGAAGGGAAGTGTGAATTACTTTTCAGTTGTGGTTCAAAGTCACGGCTACAAGAAAGTGCTTTGAAGGTCAAGAGAAGAGGGTGAAGATTATCATTTGTTGTTCAGATTAGTTTCAAGAAGACCGAGAGAGCTTTTGGGGTCCAAAAGCTTCCTAGTGAGGAGGTGGTGACTGTGGAGATCATGTCCAAGTTAAGAAATTTGTTAAAAATGAAAGTGGTCTAAAGTGGTTGCACATAATGATTGAAAGGTCTCGGCGCTACTATTCCGTTGCCATGAATGGTTCCCAAACTCAAAGTTCAGAGTGCAAAATTTATCGAGGTTTCAAATTGCCATGAACTCAAAATTCATTCTTTGACCAAATTTGGATTTTTTTAATTCTGGAAAAATTTAAAAAAATTGGTATTCGACATCTCTGTATTCCCCGAGGGAAACATGTTTCACAAGTGGCAAGTGCTCATTGGGCATTGACGACTTTGCTCGGCTCATAAGAGGATGCTACGGCAAGCCTGAGTGCCGGCGGCCTCGTGCTGGAGGAGAGGGCAGCATGGTAAAACATTTGCACGGCGATCGCATCGTGGGGACTCGCTTTCTCGCTACTACAAAAAATGTTCACCACAGCCAGCACATTAGTTCTTAACTATGGTGGCAACAAGCGACATGATGTTTGAAATTATTTAAGTTGGCAAAGAACGAGGGCTGTTATTCCACTCTTCACATGACCGCGAGCAGAGAACCATAGCCTTAAAGGCCTTAACCCATTTATGGCTACCGACAAGACCTTGCATTTCATTAATGCGACGAACATGTCAATTTTTGTTAATTGAAATGGCTAATTTGTTTAATGACATTTACCCATGCTAATACGGCTTAGCCACTAACCGCCACTAATAAGACAAATTGGCGCTTTTGTTTTTTAAACAGATTAACTCATTTCTTAATCCTTAATTAAATGAATGAATCGCATTAGTGATGTATGGTCCGAGTATTTTTGGGAGCGGCTAAAATGGCACTCTTAATCGAGTTACTCCACATTTAGTGGGCCAAATATTGGCAATTTTTCTTGAGTTGAAAGCAATCTCTATTGAATCAAATTAATTAAAATAGTCAATTTTGTCTTTTGATATAATGAAATTTGAAGGCTAAAGCTTGTATTATCAGAGGTCATCTTCGTGAGTTTTTCTTCAATAGTGATGAAGGGGCCATAAGGGCCACCATGAGACAAAATCAGCTTCGAGTTTCAGCTGGGGGAGCGAGTTCTTTTCTGTGTCTCCAATATTCTAAATTAAGATAATTAAGATGTTTTGAATCTGATTAGAGCATGAAGAACTCAGAGAGAAATTTTGAAGGTCAAAAGTCATAAAGTTCCAGGGCTATTAGGTGCTGCTAAGTTGTTAGCAGTATTTGGGCTGTGAGCCGCTTGAGACCACATGCAAAGGAAATCAAAGGTACTTATTGACTAAAAACATCATTCTAATCTAATGAAAAATGTTTCAAATAAGTTTTTGAAGATTTAGGAGGTCAAAAACTCGCAGAGAAGCTACCGACCTCAGTGCCAGGTGCCAATAGTGACTGGAGGCGAAACTCGAGCAACCAAAGGCAATTTTTTATGAATGAAAAGCATATATTGACTATTTCAGAAATTTTGGAACCAATAAAGTGGTTTCATAATATTTTTATAACTTCTAGAGCTCTCAGAAGCCGATGTGTGACTTTTGGGCAGCCTCTGGGCAAACCGAGGATAGCCTAGTTCGGGGGATGTTAAAGCCCACTGCAGAAATTACTGTGCTATATTTGGTGTATGATGTGTGTGTTGGATACACTGGGGAGTGGCTTTAGTTATGGTGTTTTAATTCGAGGGATTTTTTTTCCATTTAGAAGCTCACATACTTAGTGCACCGAATGTAAGGAATTGTGGCCAAACAAGAGCTCAAAGATGTCTAATTTGAGCAGCCATTAGAGGGATATGATGTGTATTAAGTCACTTGGATCATTTTTGTATTCATTGAGTTAAGTATTTACTTGTAAAAATCTCATTTACAATCCCAAAGAGCCGAGTCAGATGACCAAGCGTCTAAAATATACGAGTCTACGAGACGCCGGTGAACTCACAGATTAAGTTTGTTCGTTGTGTTTAAATGTTTATTCGCTGCATTATGTTACATATACATACAATTTTAAAAAGAGCCAATTGAAATTAAGACACATAAATAAAGAAATTCATACATTTCAAGTAAATAATTCTACAAATTTGTCAAGGTACGATCATTTAATTTAAACTAAGTGGTAGGTTCTTGAAATACATACAAGTTATCCGCACCATTTTCAGATCAAAGTTGGTACCGTGAGCACTTGGCTTCCTGATTGACATAGCAATAGTCTGATTTTTATAATTTGAAAGGGTTTAAACAAAGCAGTAAAAGAAAAGATTGATCGTTTTACTCTCTTTGCAACCGACTATTGTTTGAGTTTGCTAGAGGTGAAGGGATAGCTATTGTTAGCTAAGTCCCTTTGGGAGAGGTGTATACAAAGGGCTAAGGCATCTTCTTTACCACAAAGAACCCTCAAGGTCACTCCTTGGAACACAAACCCTCTTGGACGATTGCTTGTTAAGAAGCTCTTGAGCTATTTATTGTTTGGTCGCTTGAATAAGAGTCAGCCTTGACAAAACATTTGGTTTTTTTTTTTAAATATTAATATTGCTTCAGAAAGCTTTGTGAGCATTTTTTTTTAAGTTCATTTTGTTCATCGATGACTGCAATTGCAAATCACAAGGAGCTTTCCTCCTTTCAAGATTCTTCGATGAAGAGGTAGAAGCGTGACTTTATTATATCAAGGATATGGCAGTGCATTTTGTATAAGGAAGCAAAGAGAAAGGTTTGAAATTGTGTACAATTGTTTGCCATGAAGGAAGAGAAGGAAGAAAATCTTCAAAGATTGCATGGATATGGAGGGTAGCCCACTGCTTCAAGAAGTTTGACCAAGAACATACTGGAGGAAGAGGTAATCCATTCTGACTTATTCGCTTCTATTAGAAAGATGTGTTGGTTCTTTCTAAAATTGCACTGAGAGGTATAGGTCCAATTGACTGGATTAAATGGGCTATGAAGGAAAGGGTTTATAAGCATGCACAAGGCATGGTTGAACCTATTTTGCTGAGTGAACCACCCAAGTTAGTATTGGTCTTGGTCATGTAGTTAATGATGTATGATCTAAAGCCACGGAAGGCATGGGAGCGGTCAAAGAGCTTTTGTTCCAAGTTCTAATATGAAAATATGTCAAATTTTTTACGAAGATGATTGCCATTGCTTTAAGCCTTTGTTGGTAAGAAGAATATGCTAGACAAGGAAGCACGGAAAGCATGTGATTTTAAAATTTTTCAAGACAAGAACAGACAGAATCAGCAACGAAAGTTGGAGCTCTACTTGCCGATCTCCAAGGTATTGCAAAAAGGGCGAATACGCAAAGCAAAGACAAGAGGTATAAATTTCCAGTGATCAATTTGATTTGTTTCTCAGCTACGATAATTTTGCTATTAAATAGAAATGAAAGATTTGTTGTACATATTGTGGTAAAGTTAACCATGATGTTTCGAGATGCTAGATGAGGAAGAAGGCATATAGGAAGTGTATGAAGAAAAGACAACTTTCAAAGAAGGTGCATAAGACTTCCACATATTGCCAAAAGAGGGGACATGCTGTTTCCCATTGTTGGACTTGCATCCAAATTAGTCGTCCAAAGCACATGCAAAGAAGAGGAGCCAAAGATTAAGCAAAGTGGAACCAAGGATTCCATTATTGATGTAGCCAAGTTTCATGTGAAGAAGAGCGTAATATCAAAAGTCGCCATGGAAGCGGCTATAAGTATGGAGTAATTTCTTAGCAAGGAAGACGTGACCATTTTGTACATATGCAAATTTTGGTTGTATGCATGTATTTTATCTCCAGAATATCTCGCTTTGTTTGAGCCACCTTGGATCATTGATCAAGGCAGCAATGTTCGCTTCTTCGAAATTTCCTCACCAAATTTTCAAAGTGAGCAAGAAACACGCTATAAAGATGTGAGGACAAGTGATCAAGCAAAGGGCGCTAATTTTCTAGTTGTGGTTCAAAGTCACCGCGGCAAGTGTTTGGAGGCCGAAAAGAAGATGGTACGTAACTTACTTGTCAGACAAACTGGCTTTTACGGTCTGGGAGAGCTTTTTGGGTCCCAAAGCTTTCCTAGTGGGGGACGGTGATCGAGATCATGTCCAAGTTAAGAATTGAGCTAAAAAATTAAAATTTCAAAAAAGTGAATGCAGTCTCCAACGATCGAAAGGCCTCATGCTTTATCATTTTTCAGGAATGCTTCTCAAAAACTGTTGTGGCAAAAAAGTTATTATGTTTAACGCTAATAAAACTTCCAAAATTATCTTTGACTAAATTCTGACTCGTTTAATTAGGAAAAAAAATACAAAGAATATTCTTGAATATTCCTAGAATATTCCCCTGAGGGAAAAATCAGAACATGCCAAGTATATATGCCTGTCAGAATTGGGATTGAATTTTGGTTTGTTGGGCCTATCGAAAGGGTGCCATGTGGCAAGCTTTCCTGAGGCCGCCAGCATGGTCTTGAAAAATGAGGCAGATATGGCATGGTAAAATGTTTGCAAGTCGCAGTGATTGACTGGGACCTCGCCCACCTCATGAATAGCCCACGTCACACATACATGCTTTCAACTAAAAGGCATGTGTTTAATATGAAGTTTGAAATTATTTAAGATATACAAAAGCACAGTCACACTTCACATGACCGCGGCATAGAACTATGGCCTTAAAGGCCTTAATCGCGTGGTGGTTACCGACAGCATACAACCATCCATGCGACGTTGTGCCCTGCAACTAAGCGTTTAAATAATAACGACGGAATTTGTTTTAATGACATTTAATTAGCACCCAAACGTGGTCAGCCACCAACTGATCATTAAAGCAAATTGTGTTTGTTTTTTAAAACAAGATTAACCGCCCTTAATCTCAATTAAATTTAAACTAACCTGATTAAAGGGATGGCGTAATTATGGTGGGTCCGTACTATGGGGAGCGTCAAAATACGCGCTTCTTAACTGTTATCTACACAGTGGGGTTTGGGGGGACATTGGGAAGTTTTTTTTGTTTCATAAATCCCTCATTATTAAACAAATTGAGTGCAAAAATAGTCAATTTTGGGTCTCTTCGATAGATGAGCATTTTGGCATAGGTTTCTAGTCGAACAGATGTCATTCTTTTAGTTTTTGCTTCAAGGAAGATGAACGGTACACAGTCACTATGACAAAAATCGCCGAGGCCCAGCTGTAGGGGAGCAAGAGTCCTTTCCAATAGTTCAAATTGACAATTAATATGTCTCAAATCAGATGAGATGGTTTTTAGAGCCCAGAGAGAAATTCCTTGAAGGCCAAAATCTTCAATAAATTTCAGCTATTAGTGCCAGCTTTTTTACAAAATAGCATAATAGTAATAATGAGTCGTTTTCGAGACCACAAGGGAAGAACCAAAGGTCATTATCGACTAAAAAATCATTATAAATCTAATTACGCAGGTTTTAGCAATTTTTTAATAATTACAGGCTCAAAAACTCGGGGTGGTGTTTTCACTGGGATCAGTGCTGGGGTGCCGATAGGTGATCGAGGTTAAACTCGAGGCAATGGAGGCCAATTTTTATGAATGAAAAGTATACCCCCATCCACCCAGACATTACAAGTTAACAGGCGGTTTCAGAACATTTTGAGAACTTCTAGAGCTCAGTTTCATGTGAATTTTTGGGCAGCCCTGGGCCAACCGGTGGAGTGATAGTATAGTTTTGGGATGTTGTGTTGATTTGAGAATACTTCGCTTTTTATTTGGTGTCCGATGGTGCGTTGGATACAATAGGAGTGATCAGTAGTAAACATATACCTCCGAGGGATTTTGTGCCATTTAGAAGCTCATAGTAGCTAGTGCAATCTATTGCATAAATCATGTCAACAAGAGCCTAAAGCCGCCTAATTTGGAGAGCTATTTATTAGATATTGATCAAATTTTGCACTTTGATCATTTTTGTATTCATTGAGTTAAGTATTGGCTTGTAAAAACTTACCATAATCCCAAAGAGCTTGTTACATGACCAGCTCTTTAAAGGAGAGTGAGTCTACAAGATTTCTGTGTGAACTGTGAGATTACGTTTGTTGTTGTGTTTAAAATGTTTATTTTTCAGACATGTTGTTAAGTATACATGTTAAATTTCGTAAAGAAAATTGAAATTAAGACACATAAACAGAAAATTCATATACCCACTTTCAAGTAAATAATTCCGCAAAATTTAAAGTAATAAAAGCAGATCATTTAATTTTAACTTGATAGGTAGGTTCTTGAAATATATACAATTTATCCAGAAGATTTTTCAGATCGTTGGTATCAGAGGCACTTGGTTGCTTGATTTACATAGAAATAGCTTGATTTTATAACTTGTTGGTCAAAGAGTGTAAAGATTGATTGAGCTGTATTCATTTGCAACCGGGAATGTTGTTTGAGTTTGCTAGAGGTGAAGGGGATAGCTATTAGCTAAGTCCCGGACAGATGTGTGAAGTTATATAATAAGGCATCTTCCTTACCCCAAAGAACCTCAAGGTCACTCGATTAGCAAACTTTCTGACAATTAGTTGTTAAGCAGTTTCGGAGTTTGTTTGGTTGCTTGGTTGCTTAAATAAGAGCTGCATTTTCTATAGCCATTTATTTTAAAAAAATTATTGTCATTTGTTTAGAAATATTTAGAGCTTTTTTTTTAAGTTCCTTTGTCTATTGACATCATAATTACAAATTTACAAGTGAGCTTTCTCCTTTTCACAAGATTCTTCGATGAAGATATGAAGCGTGACTTTATTATATTGAAGGACATGGTGCAGATTTTGTTTAAGGGATAAAAGAGAAAGCATTGAACTTTGTGAACAATTTTTTGCCATGAAGGACAAAGAAATTTTCAAAGATTGCATGATATGGAGATGCAGCTCCATCAACCTCAAGAAGCTTTGACCAAGAACATGCGTGAGGAAGAGGTAATCCATTTTGTTTGTCTCTCAGCTTCTATTAGAAATTCAGTTACTCTTTCAAAAAGCATATGAGAGGTATTGGGTCCAAGTTAATGATTAAATGGCTATGAAGTGTTGTTTAGGCAAGGGCACAAGGCATGGTTGAACCTATTTTTTTGTTGAGGAACCACCCAAGAATTCGGTCTTCAAGTTATGCAATTTAATGGCTAAGAACAGCAGCCATAAGGCATGTATAAGGTTTCAAAAGAGAAATTTTGTTCTAAGTTCTAGCCACATGAAAATATGTCATATTTGTTTCAAGATTATTTCCATTGCTTTAAGCCTTTGTTGCAGTAATAATATGGTGGGATACAAAATGGATGCAGTAAGCATGTGAGTCACATGTCAAGACAAGAAATAAAGATGTTAGTTTGCATGAAAGTCGAGCTCTACTAGTTCATCTCATCATGAAAGGCAAAAAGGATGAACATACAAAAGCAAAGACAAGAGGTATAAATCTTCCTAAGGACTAATTGATTAGAATGCCATGATAACTTTTCATGCTTAAATGGAAGAAAGGTTTGTTGTAAAGGATAAATAAGTTAGCCATCATGTTTAGAGATGCATTGATCTAAAGGAAAAAGGCACACAAAAGAACCTAATAGCTGATGAAGCAAAAGAAAAACTTTCAAAGAAGGTGTATAAGACTGAATACGTCAAAAGAGGGAGCATGTTGTTTCCCACATGGATGTTGCATCCAACTAGTCATTCCAAGCATACAAGAGGACAAGAAGACAAGCATAGAACCAAGAGATCTTGACACATGGAAAGTTGATGTTTCACATGAATAAGAGTTGCAAGAATAAAACGCCATGGAAGTGGCTTGGTAAGAAGTGGATGAATCAGACAAGCCAAGAAATGTACTCATTTTGTACATATGAAAATTTGGTTGTATGCGGTGGTATTTTGCGTTTCAATATCTCGTTTTTTTTTTTTAGCCAATTTTGGATCATCGATCAAAATACACCAAATTTTTCCGCAAATTTTCTACCAGAAATTTTCTCGAGGAGTGCAAGAAAGATAGTTGGCCAGAGGACAAGTGCACGATAAAGTAAAGTGCAGAATTGCTTTTCAGTTTGTGGTTCAAAGTCATCATCCATGAAAGTGTTGTTTCGAGGCCGAAGAGAAGAGGGCAAGACTTTCATTTGTTGTACGGTATTAGTTTCGTAGTTCAGAGAGCTTTTGGGTCCAAAAAACTTCCTGAAGGGGGAGTGTGCATCAGTAGATCATGTCCAAGTTGGGTGAAATTCTGGCTCAAAACAGGCAACTGTAGGGTGTCAGTTCTTAAACGTCCAAAGGTCTCATCATCGCGATTCTCGTCGCCACAAACGGTTCTAAAAGCGAGGTCGTATGCAAAAGTTATTCGAAAGCTTTGAAATCGCCGTAAAACTCCAAAATTCGATTACCTACATTTTAATCGAAGTTTAATTTTGGAAAAAAATTTAAAAAAAAAAAGAATATTCTAGAATATTCTGGGAGGAAAATATGTCTTTTGACAAGTGTGATGAATGTCATTAGTGTCTTTGATTGACTTTAGTTTTTCTTCAGTTTATTAGAGGTACCATATGCAGGCAAGCTCCGGAGGTCACCACATGGCCCCAAAGAGGGTGGGAGATATGGGCATAAAATTCACAGTCACAAGGATCGATCGCGGGACCCGCCTTCGCCCAAGGTAATAAGTGCCTGATCGCTGAGCGCTGCCACATTATTTATTAACCATATGTTGCTAGCTGAATATGAAGTTTGAACACGAAGTTGGCGACAATGGGAAGCACCCACACTCACATGCCAGTCCCCAGAGGAGAACGGCGGCCTTAAAGGCCTTAACCTGCATACCACAAGACTTTGACCCTCCAAGTAATTTTTGCCCAAGTAACCAAGCGCTAATGGCAAATGGTGAATTTGTTTTTAATACATTAAATTAGCATTAAAACGTGGCTTAAGCATCCGAATCATTAGCGCAAATTGCGTTTTGTTTTTTTGAAGAAGCAGAACGCCCCTAATCCTTAATTAAATTAAAACTAATCCATATTAAAGGAGTTGGCCAAAAATGGCGCTCTTAACTAGAGTTACTCCACATTTAGTGGGGTTTGGGGGCATTGAGCAAGCCTGTTTCTACTATAACTCCCTCATTATTGAACCTAAATTGATAAAAACAGTCAATTTTGGGTCTATTCAACAGGATGAAGCTTTTCACATGTTTTGTGCCCATTGCAGGTCACTTAGTTTTTGCTTCAAGGAAGACAAAAGGGCCATCAAAGCCACAAGGAGACAAAATCGCCTTGAGGTCTCAGCCAGTGGGAGCTAGAGTCCTTCATAGTTTCAATAGTCGTTAAATTGATAATTAAGATGTTATAAATCTGATGATATGTTTAGAGCCTGGAGGTTAATGTTTTAATAAAAATCCTCAAAAGAAATTTCTAGGGGCCATTAGTGCCAATCTCAAGGAAGAGGGTATTTTAGCAGTAGCCGCCGAGACCATATGTAGTGAACCAATGTCATTATTGGACTCAAAACACTTTTAATCTAATGAAAGATTTTTTAGCAAGTTTCGAAGACTTTCTAGGAGGTCGAAAACTCATCGCAGAAGTTTTCATCGACCCTAGTGCCGTGGGGTGCCAGTAGGTGATCGAGGCGAACCGAGTGTACCAGAGGCCATTTTTAATGAATGAAAGTCTATTGACTATTTGCATATTTTGGAACTAATGAAGTTTTTTTAGAATATTTTAGACTTCAGAGCTCAAGAAGTTGATGTGAATTTTTGCCACTGCAACCGTGGAGGAAAGACTACTGTGGGGATGTCGTGCTCGATTTGAGAACTTATTAGTTGGTATTTACCGTATGATGTGTGTTGGATATACGAGTGATTTCAGGACAAAATAGAATTATGGATATCAGCTATCTTAAGCTCGCAGTAGCTTAGTGCACCAATAGAAGGAACTGTCAACAAGAGCCTAAAGTTGTTTGGCAAAATTTAGATGTACCATTAGAGGGATATTAATGTTTTTACCTGGATCATTTTTGTATTCTATTGAGTTGCGTATTTATTTGTAAAAAACTTATCATAATCCCAAAGAGCCAAGTCAAGATGACCAAGCTCAAAGGAGATGTATGCCCATAAGATTTCAAGTGAACTCTGATGAAAGTTGTTGTGTTTAAATGTTTATTTTCTCCATTATGTTATTATGAGGTTACAGCAAATTTCAGAAAATAATTTAAATTTTAAGATACATAAACAAAGGAAAATTCATACACCACTTTCATAAATAATTCTTAAAAAATTGTCAAGGGCAAACAGATCTACTAATTTTAAACCGAGTGGTAGGTTCTTCAACACATACAAGTTATCCAAACCATTTTCGCATCAAATAGACCAGATAATTTGCTTGATTGACATAGCAATAGCTTGATTTTATAACTTGAAAGTATCAAAGAGTGTAAAATATTGATTGTTTTACTATTTGTGACATCGACCCATTGTTTGAGTTTGCTAGAGGTAAGGATATTGTTAGCTAAATCCTAGAGAGGACAAAAAGGAAGAAAGGGTCAAGGCATCTTCTCACCTCAAAGAACCTCAAGGTCAAATTTCTTGGAACACAAACCTTCGACAATTGTTTGTTAAGAAGTTTTGAGCTTAGTTTGTTGTTTGCTTCTTGAATAAGAGTCACTCTCTATAGCCATTTGGTTGATAAAAAAAAAACATTTTCATTTGTTTAAAAGCTTTTGAGCCTTTTTTGAAGTTTTGTTTGTTCATTGACACTGTTAAATGAAAATTCCACAAGTGAGCTTTCCTCCTTCACAAGATTCTTCGATGAAGACATGAAGCGGACTTTGTTATGAGCTGAAGCACACGGCAGTGATTTTGTTTAAGATGAAGAGAAAGCACCGAACTTCGTAATAATTTTTTGGCCATGAAGGAAGAGAAGGAAGAAATTCTTCAAAGATTGCAATAAGATATGGAGATGGTACCCATCAAGCTCAAAAATCTTTGACCAAGAATACGTGATAGTAGCAACCATTCGAATTTATTCGCTCTCTATTAGAAAGATGCGTTATTCTTTCTGGAAAAGCACACGAGAGGCATAGGGTCCGTTAATGATTAAAATGGGTTGAAGGTAAGGTTTAGCAAGTGATTCATACATGGTTGAACCCATTTTTGTTGAGGAACGACCAAGAATCTTTGGTCTGGTTATGTGTGGGCTTAATGGTGAAGACCTCAAAGCCATGAAGGCATGTGAGGCTACTCAAAGAGAAATTTTGTTCCAAGTTCTAATATGAAAATATGTCAACTTGTTTCAATATGATTTCCATTGCTTTTTAATAAGCTCATAAAAGTGAAGAATATGGTAGACATGCAAATTATGGAAAGCACAGTTAAGACAACAAGATAAGAACGATGCAGTTAGTCCGCAACGCAGTTGAGTGCCTACTAGTTCATCTCTTCTATGAAGGCAAAAGTGATGAACATGCAAAGCAAAGACAAGAGGTATAAATTTCCCATGATCAATTTACTGAAGCCGCAAATCATGATAATATTGCATGCTTAAATGGAAGAAGATTTTCAGACATTGTGTCGAGTTAAACACAGTGATATTTTGTAGATGCTAGATGAGGAAGAAGGTATATAGAAGCAGATGTGGAAGCAAAGACAACTTTCAAAGAATGCACATATGACCTGTACTTATTGCCAAAAGAGGGACATGTTGTTTCCCATCGTTGGACTTTTGCATCCAACTAATCGTCTCAAGCATATGCAAGAAGAGGACAGAAGGCTTAGCAAAGGTAGAACCAAGGATTCATTATTGAGGAACGGAAGCTTCACATGAAGAAGGGTTGCGCAAAGAAAAGTCGCCATGGAAGTGGCTCGTGTTGTGTTGGCCTGACTTCTTAGCATAAAGACATACTCATTTTGTATATATGCAATTTGGTTGTATGCATGTATTTTATGTCGAATATCACGTTTGTTTGGAGTCCACCTTGATCATTGATCAAGGCACGATGTTCAACTTCCTTCCGCAAATTCCTTGCCAAAAATTTTCGAGTGAGTGTAAGAAAGAGAAGTTATAGATAGGACATTGCGATCGAGTAAGGAAGTGTGAATTGCTATCTATTTGTGGTTCAAAGTCACTTCAGCCATGCAAGGAAAGTGTTTGGAGTATTTAAGAGAAGAGGGCAGATTTCCATTTGTTGTATTGCACCGCCTTTAGTAGAACACAAAGAGCTTTTGGGGTATCCAAAAGCTTTCCCAAAGGGGGGGGAGGATCAAGAGACCATGTCCAGCAGGTATTGCTCAAAAATGAAAGAACAAAATTGCTGCACCAAACGTAATGGAAAGTGGCTCATGTCGCGATCTCCGTCGTGGAATGTTGAAACCCGAGAGGCTCTACAAAGGTTATCGAGGTTTCAACCGTGAGTAAACCCAAAATTATTCGATCAATTCTGAATTTTTAATTTGGAAAAAAAAAAAATTAAAAAGAATATTCTAGGAATATCTCCTCAAAATATTCTCAGAGTGGGTGACCATACCATAAGTGGCACATGCTCATTGGGCATTGGATTGACTTTTGTCAGGCCTACCGTAGGGTGCCACGTGGCAAGCCTGGAGGGCGCCACATTACCCCCTGTGCCAAAGGAGATATGGCGGTGGCACGCCGTACGCTGCAGTGATCGACTGCCTGGACCTCGGCCTACCGCATGCAAAAGTCTTATCACAAGTTGCTGTATTAGTTTTAACTATATGGTGGCAAAGCGGTTTAATATGAAGTTTGGAAATTACTTGTTGGGCGGCAATGGGTGCTACCCCCACACTTCACATGACTCACAGAGAACCATGGCCTTAAAGGCTCAACCCGCCAGTGGCTACTGATGCAAGACCACCTTCCAGAAGGCGTGACTTGCACTCATGTGTCAAATCGCCATTGCGTAATGGCGATTTTGGTGAACTCTAGATTAAGCTTGATTGTTGTGTTTAATTGTTTATTTTTCCATTACTGCTGTTGTTATACATGTTAAATTTCTGGGAAGAACAATCGAATCTAAGACATAAACAAGAAAATTCATACACCACTTTCGGCAAATAATTCCCCGCAAAATTGTCAAGTACAAGCTAGATCTTTTAATTTAAACCTAGTGGTAGGTTCTTGAAATACACAAGTTATCCGCACTTATATTTTCGTGATCAAAGTTGGTATCAGCACTTGTCATTATTGACATAGCAATAGCTTCGATTTTATAACTTGAAAGGGCTTAAAATGTGCTATAAAATATTGATTGCTTTACTGCTTGCAACCGACTGCCGTTTGAGTTTGCTAGAGGAAGGATAAAGCTATTGTTGTCTTGAGAGGGAAAAAGGAACAAATGGCTGAAGGTGTATCTTCCTTACCCCAAAGAACCTCAAGGTCACCTCTTGGAACACAAACCCTCTTAACGATTGTTTGTTAAGAAGCTCTTGAGCTTGTTTGTTGTTTGGATGCTCAATAAGAGTCAATTCCTGCTGTACTATTTGGTTGAAAAAAAAAAATAAAATCTTTCATTTGTTTAGAAAGCTTTAAGAGATTTTTTTTTTTGAAGTCTTTTTGTCTATTGGACATCATAATGACAAATTTCTACAAGTGAGATTTCCTCCTTCACAAGATTCTTCGATGAAGAAATGAAGGTGACTTTATTATATTGAAGGACATGGTGATTTTGTTTAAGGATAAAAGAGAAAGCACTCCGAACTTTGTGAACAATTGTTTTCCATGAAGGATGAGTAGCGGAAGAAATTCTTGCACGATTAGAAGGACAGGAGACAGCCCATTTGAATCCTCAAGAAGCTTTGACCAAGAACATGTGTGAGGAAGAGGTAATCCATTCTAATTTGTCTTCAGTTTCCTCATTAGAAATATGTGTTGGTTCTTTCGAAAAGCATACGAGAGGTATAGGGTCCAAGTTAATGATTAAAATGGGATATGAAGGCAAGGGTTTAGGCAAGCATGCACAAGGCATGGTTGAACCTATTTTGGTTGAGGAACGACCCAAGAATATTGGTCTTGGTTATGTGCAGTTTAATGGCGAAGACTTCAAAGCCATGAAGGCATGTGAGGCTACTTCAAAGAGAACTTTTGTTCCAAGTTCTAATATGAAAATATGTCAAATTTGTTTCAAATATGATTTCCATTGCTTTAAGCCTTTGTTGCAGTAAGAATATGGTAGACATGCAGCTTATGGAAAGCATGCGAGTTCAGAAAATTTTCATGACAAGAACAATGATGTCAGCCTGCAAATGAAAGCTAGAGCCTCTACTAGTTCATCTCCTCATGAAGGAAAAAAGGATGAACATGCAAAGTAGCACAAGAGGTATAAATCTTCCCATGATCAATTTGATTGTGTTTCTACAAAGCATGATAATTTTGTATGCTTAAATGGAAGAAATATTTGTTGTACGTATTGTGGTCGAGTTAACCATGATGTTTCGAGATGCTAGATGAGGATGAAGGCATACAGGAAGTAGATGAAGCAAATACAACTTTCAAATAAGGAGCATAAGACTTACACATATTTCCAAAAGAGGGGACATGTTGTTTCCCATTGTTGGACTTTACATCCAACTAATCGTCCCAAGCACATGCAGCAAGAGGACAGAAAGATTGGCGAAGGTGGAACCAAGGATTCCATTATTGATGTGAAAATGGAAGTTTCACATGAAGAAAAGTTGCAGCAACAAAAGTCACCATGGAAGTGGCTTGGTAAGAAGTGGATGGACTTCTTAGCACAGTAAGACGTACTCACTTTGTACATATGTAAATTTCGGTTGTATGCATGTATTTTATGTTGTAATCTCTCGTTTGTTTGAGCCACCTTGAATCATTGATCAAGACAGTGATTTTCATCTTCCTTCTGCAAATTTCTCACAAGAAATGTTCTAAGTGAGTGCAATAGATAGTTATAGATAGAAGGACAAGAGCATCGAGGAAGGGAAGTGTGAATTGCTTTCTAGTTGTTGTTCAAAGTCACTAGCCATGCAAGGCAAGTGTTTGGAGGCTAAAGAGAAGAGGGTGCAGTACTCTCATTTGTTGTACAGATCATTTTCAGTAGTCCAGAGAGCTTTTGGGGTCCAAAAGCTTCCCAGTGGGGAGGTGTGATCAGGAGATCATGTCCAAGTTAAGAAATTTGCTCAAAAATGAAAGTGTTCAAAAGTGGTTGCAGTCTAAATGACTGGAAAGGTCTCATTTCTGCGATTCTGTCGCCACAAACTGTTCTCAAAACCGAGGTCGTATCCAGAAGTTATTGAGGTTTGAAATCGCGAGTAAACTCCAAAATTCATTTGACCAAATTTGACTTTTTTAATTTGGAAAAAATTTTTAAAAAAAAGAATATTCCAAGAATATTCCTCAAAATATTCCCTGGAGGGCGAATCTGTGTTTGACAAGCGGCATATGCTCATTGGGAATTGGATTGAATTTTGGTTTTCTGGGCCTATTAGAGGGTGCCACATGGCAAGCTCGGAGGCCACCACGTGGCCCCAGGCCGGAGGAGATATGGCGTGATAAAACGTTTGCAAGTCGCAGGGATCGATAGCGGGACCTGCCCGCCCGCATGCACAATTCTTACCACTACGCCACACATTATTTCTTAACTATATGTTGGCAATGGTTTAATAGGATGTTTCAAATTATTTAAGTTGGCAGCAAATGGGGGCCAGCCCCCACACTTCACATGACCGCGGCAGAGAACCATGGCCTTAAAGGCCTTAACCCGCGGGTGGCTACCGATAGCACCCGACACTCCATGCGACCAGGCCCTGGCGACCAAGCACTAATGGCAATGGCAGAATTTGTTTTAATGACATTTAATTAGCGCTAAAACGTGGCTTAGCCACTAATCTAAATCATTAGCGCAAATTGTGTTTTGTTTTTTCTAAGCAGGATTAACCGCCCTTAATCCTTAATTAAATTTAAAATAATCCAAAACAAAGGGATGGAGGAATTTATGGCGGGTTCGATATTTTCGGGAAGTTTTCCAAAATGGCGCTCTTAACTAGAGTTACTCCACATTTAATGGGGTTTTGGGGGGACATTGGGCATTTTTCTTGTTTCTGCCATAACTCCCTCATATTAAACCAAATTGAGTGCAAAAATAGTCAAATTTGGGTCTCTTAAACAATATGAGTAGTTTGGCATAGGTTTTAGGTCGAAAAAATGTCATCTTCAGCAGTTTTTGCTTCAAGGAAGATGAAGGGGCCATCAGGGCCACCATGAGACAAAATCAATTTGAGGCCTAGATAGGGGAGCTAGAGTCCTTTTCCAGAGTTCCAATAGTCTAAATTGGATAATTAAGATGTTATGAATCTGATGAGATGGTTTTCAGAGCCTTTAGATAATGCCTGAAGGCTGAAAATATTCAGTAAAGATCCAGGGTCCATTAGTGCCAGCTTTTGCCAACAGCACTGCAGGGCTTAACCAGAGCTGCTTGAGAACATATGCAGTGAACCAGTGGTAATTATTGACTGAAAAAATCATTCTAAATATAATTATGGATGTTTCAGCAAGCGTTGAAGACTTATAGAGGTCGAAAACTCAGCAGATAAGCTTTCATTGACCTAGTGTCACGGGGTGCTGATAGGTGATTGAGGCAAAACCGAAGCAGCCGGAGGCCATTTTTGATGAATGAAAATTATAAATTGACTATTTAAGAAATTTTGGAACCAATGGAAGTGGTTTTAGAACATTTTGAGAACTTCTAGAGCTTGATAATTCGATGTGAAGTTTGGGCAACCCTAGGCAAACCGTGGAGGATAGCCTAGTTTGGGGATGTTGTGCTCGATTTGAGCAATTTATCAGTTGGTATTTGGTGTCTGATGTGTGTTGGATACAACAGGAGTGGTTTCAGTGACAGAAACAGAATTCTGAGGGAGTTTGTGCCATTTAGAAGCTCAAAGTAGCTTAGTGCACCTACAGAAGGAATCGTATCAACAAGAGCGTAAAGTTGTTTGCAGAATTTGGACAGCCATTAGAGGGATATTGATGTTATTTTCAGTCCTTTGGATCATTGTTGTATTCATTGGAGTTAAGTTTTTACTTGTAAAAAAGCTTACCATAATCCCAAAGAGCCGAGTCAAGATGACCAAGCTCAAAGGAGACGTAGCCCACGAGGTTTTGGGTGAACTCCTAGATTAAGTTTGCTATTGTGTTTAAATTTTTATTTTATGCATTATGTTGTTGTTATACATGTTAAATTTCAGATTTAAGACACATAAACAGTAAAAATTCATACACCACTTTCAAGTAAATAATTCCTCAAAATTGTCAAGTACAAGCTAGATCATTTAATTTAAACTGAGTGGTAGGTTCTTGAAATACATACAAGTTATCTAGACCATTTTTCAAATCACTTGCCATGAATTTTTTTCTTGAGCGAATAACTTTAGATTTTCAAAATTCCCCAAGAAAAATTCTAATGGGAAAGTGTAGTAATAACAACCAACAGTTATGAGAGGAATGAGGTAGTGATACCAAATTTCTGAGAAGTATGGGATATATATTATCCTTTCTAGATACTTCTGATTTTCCATATAATCAATAAAATATGGGAACCCAAGGAAGAAGGAATGGGAAGTACTTGTGTGCATGATAGGAGGAGATAAGAGTAGAAAGGTAGAGTAGAGAGATAAGAGAAGACTCATATGGTAACTGGGTTGTGAGAGAGGTCAATGTTTAAGTATTCATCATAAGCTAAAGGGCTAACTATATTTCTAAGGAAATTATCTATGTTATACACAAAATTACCAGAGGGAAGCACCAAGGGACTCTTAGCTAAGTGAAGGAATCCATTTAAAATATGTAGGCCCAAAATGGATAGATACTAAGAAAAAATTTTGAACCCATGCACAAGAAGCATGGAAGGGGAGCATCAGGAAGGGTTTTCATTATGTTGTGTAGGGCCTTAGTAGCCATGTCGTGAATGAGAATGTGCCCTGGCTCAATAGGTTGAGTGATATCATACTGAATTTTATATCAATGAAGGAGAGTGACCTTCATCCTTATACCACTAATAACTTGGAAGATATTTTCTCTTTTTGGTGCTTAGCATGACTCCATGAGACCTAAAGAATTTGACTTGATGAAGGAGAATGGCATTCATTACTCCAACCTATAATGCTAAGTGAACATTTCCCTCATGGTTTCATGGTATAGCTTAGGGATGGTCAATTGCAAGATAGATTGTAGCGCAACTAAGCCTATGGTGGGGTGGAACATGGTTCACCCTTCATCAGATGCATAGATATAATAAACTAGATAAGTACCCTTGTGGAATTCATCTCTATAATGTAAACCATATAAATAATAAAGAAATAATGATTGATAAAATATTTACATTTGTGTGCCTATCAATTAAATGGATATTATGATCTATGTGATGATGATTATGATGTGAATTAGTAGATCTAACTATAATGGTTAGAAAGTATTAATATACTTTCTAATTAATATATAATGTACTCTTTTGTTGTGTATTCCATGTTTATGGAAAAGAAATAAATGGTTCATAGTAAGCATGGGACCGATATACTTTTAGTGTTGGGTAGGGATAATGTCCATGATTTGTTATTATATAAACTAGAGAAGCTCCAAACATAATAAAGTGATTAGAGAGCATAATGGATGATAGGGGATTAGAGATAAGAAAACAAGTCTTGATTGAAAAAATGAAGACTAAAGGGGAGAAAATATTCTTAGAAAATATAATAATAAGTGTTATAGAGTTCATTAAAGAACTCTTGAGGTGGTTTGAAGTTAGTTAAATATCAAAAGGTTGACTTTGGGTGAAGGTGTTTGGCCTTTACTAAGCTAGGTAGAGGATTTATTAGCAATGTTTCGTACTTATATAGAATTATTATTAGTTTTAAGGTTTCCTTAGTTAGGACAAAAGATCTGGGGTCCTCAAAAGAGGAAAAAATTGTTTGTAGTAATGTCTCTGGTATTACTTAAGAAGTTGATTGATTGCTAGAAGTGAAGATGAAGTGTTTGGATGCCTTCATGGTTGATGGAAATATTTATAGTTTAGAATTGTTTTAGTATCTCATTACCTCATCAAAATATATTTTTTCCTCAAGAATTGGCTATAATAGTCTACAAAACTTATAGGAAATTTGGGAATAGATTCTCCTTTAGTTTCAGATGATTCAAAAATTGGGGACTACATATTGGTAGACTTGGAATTTTGAAAATTGGTGGTTTTAGCCCTAACCCCCAGTCATATGGCTGACATGGGGCTATGTCCAAGAGCTAAATTAAAAGGTGCTTAATTCTTGGGAAATAAAATGGATGAAGTCCATTATTGGGCTATCAAGACCTAAGGTGATACAAGATATCATAGTTATAACTTTCCTCAACATTAATGAGCCTGATGTATTGGCATCTTTTGGGAAATTTTCCCTTCAATTATATAGTATTACTCGCAAAGTATTTGTGGGAAAAATATCAAAGACTCTGAGGTTTGTCCCTTTTAACCTTTGTACCTTATAGTGAAAGGGGTATTGTTGGGTGTTGGATATCAACCAAACCAAGTAATTTTGGTTTTTTTAAATACTGGGGTACCAGGATGTCAAGTTTCAACCTTCTGGATTTTAGTGATCAGGAGAATGTGATGGAACCCATTGGGTAGAAAATCCCAATGCAAAGAGAATATGGACTACTTGCCATTTAACAAGAAGTTGTAGAATTAATAGTTGATGAGAATGAGAGTCAAGTATCACCCTCTCATAGAACAAGTGTTGGGAGATGAAAACCAAGTTATCAAGATTTTCTCCCAATACCAATCATTCCTGATATAGTGGTGAATGTGGCATTGATATGGAGATGACATGGCACTCATGTGGAGATGACATGGTGCTAACATGGATATGGCATGGCACTAACAATGAGATGAGATAACATTGATCTAGAGATGAATTTTTGTTAATGTGGAATTGACGTGGCTAGATGGCATGATAATATGACAAGGATTAGAGTGCACAACAATGCTAAGGTGAGGGCTAGGTGGAATCTGGGCTATAGTAATTTGGATGTTGATGTATTGACATGATGAGTTATCGACCTACCAACACATTAGGATATCATCCTGTCAATATGCTAGAATCTCACCCTATTGGAATTTTGGGTGTTGGATATTAGGCAGTTCCATAATTGTAGAGGTGATTCAAGGAGATTATAACTATAATGATAGTTAATGGATATTAGGATTTATTAGATGATGACCTATTTTTGGGACTTGGGGAGTTGGTAGATTCATGTATTTTCAATTATTTTCGACGTGGGTCTACTCAGAAGTATGGAGAGTGGCTACTCATTGGATGTGGAATTTAATTCTATATTCAAAAGGTTTCTACACTTGAGATTTGAGTAAATATATGAGGAGATAGGCCAAAACACAAGTTTAAGAAAAGTAGTTTTTTTCTTCTCCTTTAAAAATTCATAACTCTTATTTTATTAAGATCTATTATTTTATAATTTTCCTTAGGAGGCTCATTTTAGACCTCAAAATTCCCCATTCATGTTATTTTGTGTCATTCTTGGTTATTTGTGATTTTATAATTCACCCAAAATCCATTTTTTCAAGAAGCATTAAAGCATATTCTTTTTGCTATATATTGCTAGTCATTTGTCTCCCTTACTTGGGCATCAATATTCTCTTGCATCTATTGACTTATGAAAGGAAGTTCACCATGTATAACCAACTTTATTCATGGATATGGGTCTCCCATGGGCCTTATTTCCCTTGGCATTTAGCATAGAGCAATCCCTTACATTCATTACATTTGCCTATCATTTCTTAAAAATTTTCTATATGAACCCCCTTAGTTTGGTATATGGATAAGACCATCCATATTTTCCAGATTCCACCAATCAAGTTATAGAGCCTTCCTCCCATGGGTTCCTTGGAAAAATCACTTTTTTTGTATTTTGGTGCCTATGCTAGTTAATACCCTTAATATTGGGAGTTTTGTTAGTCTACATATTAGAGTTGAAGTGGCATGCATTTGTTCTCATCATGTTAACAACATATTTATCCCCCAAACTATCCAATTTTAGGTTGATGTTTATTGGATTCTCATTCATCATATTCCATCAACATCATCCAAACTATGAAAATTGTTCATTTATATGTCACCATCTTCCAAACTCAAGGAGATTACCATTAATTATTTTACCATTGGTCACTTACATCTGTAATTTTCACTTTTAACATTACCATTACTTGGTTATTTTCATGGGAATGTATTTCCTTACTACCCTTTCATATACACATTCAATTTCCCTCATGGGATTCCACCTAGATGTTATTTCTATCTATATATTGATTAAATTTGTTGTAACCTTTTGATATCACTTTGGAAATATCAAGATGTCTCACTTTCAATTTTGGTACTTCAGATCTTGTGTATCCTTCTGGTACCCCTTTTGAAATACTAGAAGGACCTCATTACCCACTCCACCTCCTAAAACCACTTTAGAAATACCAAAATGTCATGGTTTATTTAAATACTTGATTTTATTGGCTCCTTTATGTTGGGCACACCATTGTATTTATCGTATTGAGTTATGTCGGTAAGTATGGTATGCCTATCTCATCCCTATTAAGATAATGTTCATTCTCGACCTTGAACCATGCTTACTGATAGGTGGTACGCTACAACCTCTTTTACAAGTGGTTATTATTCCTATGGATCTCATCTTTATCCTTAGATTACTCATTCCTTGGTAAAATAAAACTATAATGAATTTCAATCATATGATGTGCTCCTAACCTCATATAATAGGAGGCATATGTTATCACCTAAAGTATTTGCTATGTTGTATTTTTTTTTTTTTTTGTTGCCCAAGTATTTGTTTTGTTGTATGGTTTTTTTTTAAATATAAATTTATATTAGTATTGATAATCAAGGGAATTACATGAAATTTTACTTTGGAAAGCTTTCATGACTTTGTTAGTACAATAACCAAAAAAACTTTATTTAGGATACCAAAAAATGGGCCATTTTAAACATTAGTATTGACTCATAAGGTAGGGTGTCACACAAACAGGTTTCAACTTTATATTGATCACTCTTTACAAAATGTCATAAGAAAACTGAAGACTAGCATAAGGACATCAAAAAAAACAAACTCAACACAACACATAGTAGCAGGAAAGGGGAGAAAAGTAGACTAGCATCATGGGAGTTGAGTTGTTCTCCAATAACGTTGAATTTGCAGTGATGGTATTGAGAAGAATTGCGTTGATTACTGCATCCTCTTCCTTATGTTCGTTGGATTCACTATCAGAGTCTGAAGCTATATACCTTTCCACCTGAGTCAACCTTACCATTATGTCATCCAAGTTGTATCTAATATTCAGCATGATGCTCTTGATTTCTTCCTAGCCTGCAAAGAGTTTGTAATTGTCGACTTGTTTATCCCAGATGACCATGGTCTCCATTTGGCGATGGTGGGTGATTAAATGAAGAAAATAGAGGCGTCTCTTCCAAAATCTTATACCCATTTGAGAGTGCCTCCACTAATCTAAGAATCAGAAATATATTAGTGAGGCCAAATTACTTAACTTCCAACCTCTCTTTTATTATATTGTATATAACCAAACATACAACCTTTAATTGTACATGATTATTTTTTTCATTTTTTTTTTGTTTTTGTCCTTTTAAAATAATTAAATTATTTTAAAATATTAATATGAATTTTTTTGTAATCTAAATCAATCAACCAATAAAATAATTTTTGAAATATAAATTTTGTTTTTATTATTTAATAATAATTAAAATTCATATAAAATTAAACCATACAAATTTTCATTTTAAAACATTCCATCTCATATTTAACAAGGCTACAAGGTAGCTACTACATGCCGCTTAATTTAAATATAGCAATGTTGCAATGTGATCTTGAAAATGTCTATGGGTAGCTATTACATGCCCCTTAATGTAATTATTGAGATGTTGCAATTTGAGTTTGAGCATTTTTATGAAGATTTGCTTTGCAATAAAGTATAGTTAAATTAAATTAGAAATAATTGTTGCAATTTGAGTTTGAGCTTGTCTATGAGGATTTGCTAAATGTTGCATTTGAATTTAAGGATGTCTATGAGGATTTTCTTTGTAATAATTTTTTCGCTTAGTTTAGTTTAAATATAGCTAAATTAAAGTAAAAAATAAGAATTTATGTTAGTATTAAGGTTTAGAATCTAATCCATTTAGGTTTTTACTAATATTTTGTTAATCCAATTCCACCCAACTACAATAACAATGCCATATTGTCTACCATCTGAAAACTTTTACATTTTCCTAAAGTATATATATGAATATGAAAATTTATAATGCTAAAAATAAAAATATTATTATAAGAATTTATAATAACAAAAAATATAAGTTATATATATATATAAGGAATTTATTGTTATTATTCAAAAAGTTGCATGTTATTTTTACTTAAAATTACATGAGATGATATATAGCAATTAAAATTGTTTAATATTTTGTATAGTTATATATTTGATATATTTAATGTAGATTCCAAAATTTAATAATGTAATTTAGTTAGCCAATTTGAGTTTTTAGATATTGGATAGATTCAATATTTTACTCATTAGGAATGTGGTTTTTTAATTACATTTTTCAATTTCTAATGTTTTTTTTATATAAATATAATTATATGGCATAGTATATAGCCATTAAAATTGTTTAATATTTTGTATAGTTATATATTTGATATATTCATTATATACTCTAAAATTTAATAATATAATTTAGTTAACTAATTTGATTTTTTTAGATATTGGATAGATTTGATATTCTATTCATTAGGGATGTGTTTTTTTATTAATTATATTTTTCAATTTCTAATGTTTTTTTATATAATATAGTTACACGTGTTTTATAATACAATTAGATATAGCTAAATTAAAGCAAACTTATAAAATTGAATTTAGTGCTGTGATTTTAGGTGTTAATTTAGAGAGAAATAATATGGCCATCCATCTCATATTAGATATTTTATAAACATTGCTAATCGATATCAATTTATATATAAACTATGATATTTTCTTTAAATATATAATTTATAAACTTTGGCTCTACTTTAAATTAGTTTCCACTAAAGATGGCTTCATTTCAATCTATTATGCATAGATCGTGAACCAAGTTCAATGCTAAGGACTCGGTTGGGGTTTTACCGTGACCGAGCCACAAAGGTTTTCCATTATTCACCCATACACCGCATGAGTGCCGAGGGGTTTAGCCTCCTCGCTTCAATTATTAGATCGATGTAAATAATGAAACAAGCCCTCACTCTAATGCAAAACGAAAGATAATCGAATCATGAAGGAAGGGGAAAGCTTTCCGTGTTGGCGTGACTATGGGGTTATCATGAAAACCTCGTCAGTGAGCTACGACACTTACAAACCCTAAGGTATGATAATTAGAATCCGAATTGAATTGCCGGGAAGAAGAATGAGGGCGTAGAGGAGTGGTACGTCGATGGCGATCGAACAATGAATAACTATGTTTAAATAGGGACAGAAGGCTGAATCAATTGAAGACTGAAATGTTTAGAACTCAATTCGGGTTTATTGTGAAATTGAAATACCGAGGCAAAGAAGTGAATGCGTCGTGCTGGTTTAGAGATGGTCGCGGAAGAAATGTAGTTGAATGCGACTTTAGATGAAGAACGAAACCCCGAGTTAATAATGGAACTTTGAATGAACAGTAAACGCGGATTGAAGACACATACCGGCAGTATCGCGTGGGCAAGCAAATGGTAAGTGGATTTGAGTTTTGGAACGCGATATGCCTCATGGATTGACACGCGTCTTTTGGTGGTTTCCAAAACCCACTCACGTCGCGTTTTTTTAGGCGTTAAGATCCGGAGGTTAAAACTGCGCAATATCCAATTTCATCCATCGGATGGGTGTTGAATGGAGTTTTGGAACTCGATAAATGGTCCATCGTTGGATCATAATCAAAGTTGCATGATTGGGGATACAAAGGTAAAGACGAGTTGAACTGTGTAAATTAAATATTGCAGGGGTCGAACGATATTATATGTTGGTTGGCGTTGACATTAAAACCAAGGTCGAAGTTTATGTTTGCGAAGTATTAGGCGGAGGGCCGAGAGTCCTTAGGTTATAGTTGATACCTTTGCTAATTCCTAACCAAGATTTATATGATCGAAGCATCATTTATATGCTAATATATGCTGTGGGGCTGTGCCTAAAAGTTGGGTTTTATTAAGGTAGGGAATGGAATTGAGACCGTGAACAACCCTATGGTCATTTGGCATATGAGCCTTAGAAATAAAAGTAGATTTTATAACCACAGAGTAGATTACTAAAAAGCACTTGGAATGAATTAAGAGTGGGGACGATTGAATCAATCCTGCTTCAATGATCTTTGATTTCAATGAGCCATTGTATAAAATTACAGTGTGATGAAACCCTGTAATTAGGGGGTTCTTGCAATAGAAGACTGACTGAGAGGGTTCACCTCTATTTTAGAAATTAAGTTCTGTTTTGTGGATTAATTTTTTTGTCTCTGTGTGGACAGTCTCTGTAATTGAATTTTGAACAAGGTTTTGTGTTTCATTAAAGTAGTCGGTGTTGATACCAACACTGAACTTGAGTTGAAGAGTCGTATTTATCCTTGAGAGGACTGTGGATAACTAAATGTACCCATTTTCGAGGAAATTCGGCGGAGAGAATGAATTCTGAACAGGAACCGAAGTGTAAAACTTTGCGTTGAGTAAAGGAGAAATTGTGACTGTAACCATTTGGGGAAATGAGGATAGAAATGGTGTATCTAAATCTCTGTAAGCGATAGGCGGAGGAGTCGTAGAATGCATAGCAATGGATCGCTGCATAGTGAGTAGTCTCTGAGGAAAAGAAAGAGTCGAATTGCAGTGATGAGTCGTGGAGCTTTTAACTTGTTGAATTATTGCAGAGAATCCGTGAAATCAAAGTATAAAGAATGAGACAGAACCTGGAGCGGCGAGGGACGGAACCGTGAGATACACAGTAAAACCAGCGTTCGAGAAACCGACGGTCTCGTGCTGGGCAAAAGTGGTAACCATTTTTTGTCAAAAAAACGTGATGTGTCCCAGTGGTTGACACGTAAGGAGGTGGTGGTATTTTAATACCACTAATTTCGTGCAAGATTGGAGTGTTAAACCACGGAGGATAAAAAAACGCGATATCTGCGTTACCTGTCCAATCTACTACTGTCAAGATCTGACGGTGATGCATTGCACGCGATGGACAGAGATTAATGGTGAGGTAAGTATCGTGGGCCCGATGTATTGATAAATGTAATGCGATGGTTTGGTTGATAGAAATGTTAATATATATGTTGTGCTGGATGTGAGACTTTAAAGTCACGACCGTGATTATATCGGGGCAAAACAAAGGCCAAGGCTCGTTATAACATATGTCAATATATCACCGTTGAATTGAATTACCATAAAGGGGTGTGCGTATAAAGTTTGTATGTATGGAGCTTCTGTGAGTCAGAGAATTCATTCAAATTATAAGCGCGGATGAGTGAGGAATCAAAGGTTGTTAAAAGAGTTCTTAACGTTTGTTAATATATGCTATAATGTGTTGATAAAGCCAAACCTTGTATAATGAGTTTGTATGCAGGGTGAGCTTGGGCATATAACAATTTTGGTTCACAAATTTATATGGATTATTTAACCCCACATTCATGGTAATGCTTTTAAAAAAGGGTGTCTCCCTTGGGGATAAGTAGAAATAACAAGATCTTTTGATGGCAAGCGCTATTATAATGGTTGAGTCGCTAAAACAAATGTCCGAAGATGTCGTATGTGTTATCAATGGCTTAAAGTTAAGACAAGATTTAATTGGACATATGCTATAATGTGTTGATACATATACAACGCAAACTTGTGTAAGTGGATTAATATTATTTGAAATATGGTTTAGCACGATTCTCGTACGCTTTGGAAATATTGTATCAGTAAATTCTTGACTTTGCATAGCTTGTCTTTATTGCTGCTGCACAAATATTTATGCAATTTGCAATAACATGTTGAAATTTTCAACCAATAAAATGCCAGAAAAACAAATTAAAATAATTAAAATAAATAAACAATAATAAATCTTATAGTTGAACCATGGAATTTTTTTTTTTTTTTTGAAAACATATGTCTAATCAAGGTGAATTAATGTCACAATCAGGAAAAACGTGATGCATAGTGACCTGCAGTGGCAGGTACAATAATGACAATAGGATCATAAAGAGATAGCCAAGCACAAAAGAGACACAAATTTACCCTTGGAAATTTGAAACTCGAGAAAAACCCAACATTATATCTTTGAACACACTACTAAATTTAGACTCAGGTTGGTTTACGTGAGAATTTAAGTTCTAAGTACTATTTTCACTTATACAGAAATCAATGTGACATGGTAAAATATTTGCTTTTGGTTCACTGTGACATTGAAAAACGTGAAATGTTGAGCAGGTCTGACACTGCACACTTTTTGGGTAGGGCTTTTTCAAAATTGGTTCGTTGGAGGGAGAGGCTCTGGAGTTCGGACTCACTTTGGTAGTGAAGGACAGCGAAGACATGCATGGGTAGCAAATTTATGTACGATTCCAAACGAATATGGATATAGGAAATCTTGCATTAGATTCATGTCTAGTACTCCTTGAGGTTCATGAGATAAAGTCTCGGGTCACCCGAGAAAATTTATGTACCAAATTAAATCTTTGGAATTTTCATTTTTTTCCTGGTGAAATTGTGATTTTGTTAGAATATTTTTTTGCATAGTTTTATTTATGGAATTTAACCAGCAAATTGCTTGTTACTAAGTGACTTGTCAATTAATTACAATATATATATATATATATATATATATATATATATATATATATAGATATATATATATATATATATATATATATATCTTTTCTAAAAACTCATTAAGGAAATGTGGAAATTGTCAAATTTAACAAATTAATCGGTTTTGAAATTCCAGTCCTATATACCTTTGTTAACCATTTACAAGATGCCTTAAATACTAAGGTATTTAGCAGTCCCCATGAAATTGAATATTATTATTTTTTAACTAAAAACAATTCTATATTGCAGTTCATAATAAATATATCTTTATTTCTCCTTTTAAAAATCAAAAAATATAAAACCCTATAAAATATACTATTTTATTTCTTGCATGAAATATCCATGAAATATGTGCCTTCACCATCATTCTTTGATTTGTATGAGATTTTGATTTTTTTAGATAACATTGTTCCAATTAGTATCACGTGCCATGCGTGCACAGATCCTCATGAAGTAGAGATGGAAATGGAAAATGCCACGTGTGTTGAAGCATGCGGGGATTCGAGTAGGTTGTGAAGAGCTCATTTTCATATTCCTCGGTATATGCTTGTTGGAATATTTGAAAATTCCAGAACAAACAATGGAGAGAGTAATACTCTCCACTTTAACACAGAGAAATTAAAAAAAATTCTTGACAGGAGACAGAGTTTCCACTTGAAAACTATTTCATTAACTTTCAAAAAAAACCAATACAAATGCGACTTTTGGTTCAACGCGATGTGCCAATCCAAAAGACTTCACTACTCTTTGTAACAACGCACCGTTGTGCAAATATTAACCACTCTTGTCTTTCGCACGAGAAAACGCCTCAGCGTGCGCGCATATGTAAAAAGTATTACGTTCTGTCTCTTTGTGTAAAAAAAACGTTACATTGCATATATGCCTCACAGGCCTTTTACATTGTATAACCAAACAAACTAAAATTAAAATTAAAACATAACATTACATTTATATGCCGCAGCACATTTTAAAATAATCATAAAAATATAAAACGAAACTAAGCTTAAAACCTTATGCAAAATTCCGTCACGCATAAATTTAAAACCATAAGCCTTTGATCTTTGATCTGGTTGACCCCACCGAAATTCAAACAAAAATTAAACCAACCTGCATAACCATTTCGGGTTACAATTCTGGGCGCTAACGTCACCCAAATTGTGACCCGAAATCCTTATAAAATCCACCCTATAAACCGTATTGGGTCCGGTTTGGGCTTGCTGACGCAAGCACAAGTTGTGACCCAAAATCCAAATTAAATCCACCTTTTAACTATTTCGGGTCCGGTTCTTTGCAATGCGAACGGCCCAAACAAAAATCCGCTCCAATGAAAAATTTCCACCCGTTTGATGACTGGATGGTTGACTTGGCGTGGGGCCACTCTTGTGGGATTTGTCTGCTATCATGGCCATGGGGACCACCGGTCCTTTAAGCCAATAAAATCTCCCGCATTCACAAAATCAAAACGCTCTGTTTCAAAATGGAAATCCTTTGTTCTTTCAAAACTGAAATGGTTGTGACTCTTCAACGATTTTGGAAGATGGCCATTCAATGCTCTTTTTCTCACTGTACAGGACTGTAATTTTAAACCCTGAATTTGGTTGTTCAAACATTTTTGGTAAGCGGCTGGAGAACATAAACCTGGTAATCAAAATTGGAAAAGCGGTTTCTGCACGCGTGATTGTTGAAAGTAACATTTCAACACTCCCCCTTACTTTCAAATCGTTTGGTTATACGGTCATTCCCGGACATTTCCTCGGAAATTCAAAAACTCTTATGTCCCAATGGCTTGAGTCGAGTGTCTCGCAACTTGCTCTGAGTTCTGCAATGTTCCAAAAAAATTTCTCCATTGTTTACCAATTCTCTGATGTAATGAAACTTTGTGTCTATGTGTTTCGCTCTCTTATGAAACACAGAATTCTTCAATAATGCAATAGCTGAGCTATTGTCACAATAAATCATTGTTCCTCTTATCTGTTCTTGACACAAAATTCTTAACATCCTCCTCATCCAAATTGCTTGACACGCTCCCGATCGCATGCGCGCCACATATTCTGCCTCTGGCTCCGTCAGACAACGCTACAATGGGGCACCGCTTTTTAGAAGCCCATGAGAGCGAGCTCCCGAACTCTGTCAGCCACCAGCAAAATTTGATTATACCTAAAAGGGTGGCTAAATCTATTTTGAGCCTCCTTCAAGGAACAATTTTTTCTTACCGAAAAGCTATCGGGCTCTTGAAGACTCTTGAGGCCTCCCTGCTCTTTGTCCAAATCACGCAGCGATAAGTGTATTTCCCAAAAAACCTTGAAATCCTGAGTTTCACAAACCAAATACTGGCACGCAAGACCTTCATTTTTCCCCCTTCTCAAACCTTCATTTTCTCCCCCTTTTTCTCCCATAAAAAACTCCCTTGTTTTCATAAATCCTCTTCTTCCATTTATGAAAATCACTTTCCCATAGTTAAAAACCCATTTTTTTAACTATATCGAAACCCTTGGAACCCTTTGAAAAAAGTTGAAAAATCAATAAAAATACATATTTTTTCTATGTATGGGACTTAAGCGCCCCCCTTCGGCCAGGTCCTTAACCTTTTTTTTTCCATGCGCCACGCCGTGGACCAGTGCGCTAAGTAGTCGAGCGTTTATTACGGATTAAAAAAAATATTCGCAAAAAACATCAAAAACCTTTGTTATTCACAAAAACATCTGTCATTTTATTATTTTTTTATTTAATTATCCGCGCGATACAAGTTTTGGTTTTGTTCCGCACGCGTCGATATAAATCCACGGATCGTGACGGTGTGGAGTACGTCTCCCAGGTGGTCCCCCGCCGTTGTCCTCCACTCCAAATACCCGCGCACTGCGTATTCATCGCCACCGCCTTCGGGCAAAAAGATGTTTTCTCTACCTAATGAACAGCGATTCCATTCACCGTTCAACACGTGTCCCTTCGCTACTATTTGAAAACTATCGCCCATCCATCGTCCGCATCGCGCTAGTTAATGATCGAACCGGGATGCCCGACAATATCGTTGTGGAGCGCGTGCGATCTGGGGCCCAACGATCCAACGCGTGATCGCTCGCTAGTTGATCGATGGTTAGACGATAGGTGCGCACACGATAGCTCGCGCCATCGTATAACAGTAAAATCAATCTCCGTCGTCGATCCGATCTGCGGATCGACGGCCCCATAATCCAATACGCCCGATCTCCCGTTTGACTTTCCATCGGCAAGATCCGGCCAGTACGATCTCGCGCGATCGACGCGCTCGGATTCATCCTCTCCTCACGACCACCCCATTCAATCTCGACGTCGATCTGCAAGCGGATCGACAGATCTCGCATTTAATCTTTCTTCCGCCCATTATATGATCTCCCCCGATTAATCCCGACGGTTGGATGATGCCATCCAACGGCTCCGATCTCCTCGCACGCCCTCGATGCGGTCAACCTATAAAAGGAAAGGATTTCTTAATAGTTTTCGTATTTTTGCGGGGTTGTTTATCATTCGTTCGCAATTTTCAAAGAAGATTCCGAAGAGCGAGAGGGTGATGACCACTCCCGTCTTCAATTCATCCAAGGGAAATCATTCATAGGGGTGGAAATGCACGTTTTCTCGGTGTTATCTCAAGGCATGGATGCCCTATGAACCACGCACAACTGATAAAGAACACGGAAAATCGAGCACAAACAAAGAGTATCAAGACCGAAGACCTAAATGTATCGAACGAGAGGATTAGAGACGAGTTTTATCACGAGATTACGGCTAAGGTCGTATCAAAAGCCTAATCCCCAAATAAAATACGACGTTTACAAAAAAACCTAAGATGTTTTAGCAAGCGGGGAATGTTTCCCGCCGCCATCAATGCGAAGCAAATCAATTCCTCTTAGCTACCATAGCGCCACCATCGTCCTCAAAGTACTCAATCGGTGGGCCGAAGTTATTGAAGAAGATCGGTGTGCCTCGGCGCAACGAGCAAGTTACTTCTGCGGTGAAAAATAATGCAAAGACATACGCGGGTAACCCTAGCGTCACACGAAACCTCAAGGTCAACTAAGCTTCCCACAGAGCTATACTTCATAAGTATAAATCAATTAATACGGTGAAACACACATACGGCTTTCTTCATTAAACTAGGGGCCAAGAAGACATTAACTCGTATTAATTTTAATTGAGATCTTTTTATCGGATCTCACCTCCTCATTCTTCTATATATACTACAACGGAGAAGATGAGTGAGGGTTGGTTGTAGAACTTTGATATACATTTGAGCAAGAAACTTCCGATTGTAAATAGTGATTCACTGGCTCTTTAGAGCTCTGCCGGTGATAGATAGGTTAGGTCGAGATGTGTGAGTGGTTGCTAACCTAAAGCACTTGGACTTAAGGTCATGAGTCGGGTTTGGTAGAAGCATCAATACAAGTCGATTTATGGGATCCCTGGTCTGTGTCATGTTGACTCGGTGATGTTTCTCTAATTGTAACTTGTTATTTTTGTTTCAGTTTTCACCTATGTTTCATATTCTCTTATAAAGAACAACATGCATAGAGTTAGGACTTATTGTTTATCAGTAACCTTCTCTGACTGAAAATCTTTATCTGAATGTTTTCTTCATAAATTGTGTTATTTAGGAATGATTTAATTAAGTTCAAGCATAGGAATGTTGGTGTTCCCTCATCTTATTGTCTTAGCTTAATGTTATTCTTAGATGTTATTTTCAGTATATGTTTTGTGAAGATGAACTGGGGAAGATATGGTGAGCCCTGGTCCCAGTATGATCCCTACGTAGCTATCACGATTGTTTCCTTTGAATGTGTTAAAGAGTTCGGATAGTTTCAAAAGAACTTACCGGATCTTAGGCCATTCCGTGTTATCTTTGTATTTGTGCTTGAAAGTAACCAAGTAAATAAGAGCTAGGGAGAGGGATTTGTGAGTGAGAGCCCGGCCCAGCTAGTTTGCTAATCCAAAAGTTGCCTTCAAGTTTCCTCTCGTTTTAAGATGTTTTCTATTAAAAATGTATCAAGAGGCCGGCTAGTTTCAAAGTACTTACCGGATGCCCGGGGTCTGCTCTTGTTTCTCGCATACGTTATTTCTCCTTCTCATTGTATCATTCCATTCCATAAATCAAATCTTCAAAGAGATCCTTAGACATAGATGACTTGCCCCATGGACCACTCTTGCCTCTTGTTGTTCCAATTAAACTCTATTATGACTCCATAGCCCAATGGACTAAAACCTGCAATTGTCTATCTTTTTTACTGAAGCTTACTCTGATTGTCAGCAACTTCTCACCTTTGGAACTTTTTCCCTTCAAGACTTTCTAACTTAAACAGAAATCATGCTCAACCATCCAAAAACAAACAAAACCCTTGGCCTTCATACCTAGCCTAATATCATAACCCCAAACTTCAAAGACAAATCCATCTTTGTACATATTGGAGAGATCCCTCTCCGGATTCAGGAGGGCTAGATCCTAGAATCCCAAAGTTGGTTGAAACGATGTTGTTTCTGTAATTGGACTTTGCCAATCTTGCTAATAAATTACATATTCCTAACAGAACCCATGTGAAAAACATAACCGGAAGTGCTCTTCCGATCATCTACACTTCTAGCCCAATCACTGTGAGTGTATCCAACTAAATCTGAACATTCTGAAGTAGTATATAAAATGCCATGCCTTTTGGTTCCTTTAACATACCTCAGAATTCTCTTCGCTGCCTGCCAATGTGCATCCTTTGGCTTCTCCATGAATCTGGAAATTAAACTAACAGCATGCATTATGTCGGGCCTAGTTGCATTCAAATACATTAGGCTTCCAACTATTCTCTTGTACAAGCTAGGATCAAAATCCTTGTTGTTGCCTTCTCTGTTGAGTTTTAATCCCATCACTGTGGGAGTGATTGCTGTTTTGCTCTCCTGCATATTAAATCTGTCAAGAACTTCATTAACATATTTTGCCTGTGAGATAAAAATCTCATTTTTATCTTGTTCTACTTCTATTCCTAAGAAGTATTTCAACAAACCCATGTCAGTCATTTCAAATTCTTCTTTCATGACTGTTTTAAAATTTTCAATAAGGTAATCATCATTACCTGTGAAAATAACATCATCAACATATAAAACTACAATCAAAATTTTACCATCCTTTTCTTTGATGTAGAGGGTGAGTTCTCTCTCACACTTTTCAAATCCATTTTTCAGTAGATAGGAATCTATCCTACTGTACCATTCTCTTTGCGCTTGCTTCAGCCCATAAAGAGTTTTCTTCAACTTGCACACTTTGTGCTCTTGGCCTTTCTTTTCATAGCCGAGAGGTTGTTCAATGTAAACCTCTTCCATTAACACTCCATTTAGGAATTCTAACTTCACGTCCATTTGGTAAACTTTCCACTTATTTTGTTCTGTTATGGACAACACGACTCTCACGGTTTCCATCCTAGCAACCGGTACGAAAGTTTCCTCATAATCTATCCCATGCTTCTACTTATAACCTTTGACAACAAGTCTGGCCTTGTGTCTCTCTATTTTTCCTTCAGCATTACTCTTGGTCTTGTAGACCCATTTAACTCCAATGACATCTTTACCTTTTGGGAGTTCAACCAAATCCCAAGTCTTGTTTCTTTCTATGGCATTAAGCTCCTCATCCATAGCTTCTATCCATTTCCTATCCTTAATAGCTTCTTCAAAGTGGATAGGGTCCTCAACATGACAATATAAAGTAAACAAAGAATTGATACCTTCATTAGCTACCTCTTGTACATAAATGTCATTCAAATTTTTGAACTTCTTACCTCTTTCATTAGGCGTACAAATTCTTGAAGAAGCACTTGAATTTCCTCCTTGTGGTGTGCTTGGAGAAGCACTTTCATTTCTCATCAATGGTGTGCCTTGCTGCCCTTGTGTTGGAGCTGTTGTTTGGGGATGTATTTGAGCCAACTCATCATCATTTTCATCATGAGATAAACAGTGTTTAACATTCATTGTTTTCTTTATGCTTCCATCCCAAGCTTCCTCTTCAATAAACTGAACATCTCTGCTCACAATAAACTTCTTGGTGGATGGGTTGTATAACCTGTAAGCCTTGGATTCCTCACTGTATCCAATGAAAATACATTTCTTCCCCTTGCTATCCAACTTCTTCCTTAACTGATCCGGAATGTGTGCATAAGCCACACATCGAAAAACCTTCATGTATGTGACGCCTTGCTTTGTGCCACTCCATGCCTCTTTCGGCACTTTGTTCATAACTGCTTTTGTAGGACATCTATTCAAGATGTACGCTGCATAATGTACAGCTTCAGCCCAATAGTCATTAGGAAAATTCTTTGCCTTTAACATACTCCTCACCATGTCCATTATGGTTCTATTCTTCCTTTCGGCTACTCCATTTTGCTGCGGATTATATCTAGTTGTAAACTACTTATGAATACCATTTTCTCTACAAAAACGTAGAAAATCTTTAGAGATATACTCACCTCCTCTATCAGTCCTTAGGACTTTGATGTGCAGCCCACTTTGGTTTTCCACAAGTGCTTTGAAATTGCAAAATCTTTCAAACACTTCACTTTTGTTTTTCAAAAAGTAAACCCAAGTTTTTCTTGTAAAATCATCTATGAATGTTAACATGTAGTGGCTGCTAGCAAGAGATGGAGTTTGCATTGGTTCACACAAGTCTGAGTGAACAATATTTAAGGGTGTCTTTGCCCTTATGCTTTTTCCGAAAGGAAAACTTTCTCTGTGTTGTTTCCCCAAGATACAACCTTCACAAAGGTTGTCCAGTTTTTCTATCAATGGTAAACCTCTTACCATTCATTTTTTATTCAACAACTTAAGACCTCCAAAGTTGAGATGTCCAAATCTCAAGTGCCACAACCAATTTTCATCTTTTGGTTCACTTTGGATAGCCTCTTGTGCCACTACTACTTTCTCTTCACCATTCTTCAAATATGCTCTCATTCTAAGAGGGAACATCCTACTCCTTGTCATCTTCACTTTAGCAATACATTGTTTGTTGGGTGGTTTATCCATGATGGTACAAACATCATCATCAAAGAAAACATTATACCCCTTTTGGACAAGCTGCCCAATACTTAAGAGGTTACACTTCATTCCTGGAACATAATGGACATCTGCTATGGATTTCGTTGCACCTTTCCTTGTTAAGACATTTACATTTCATTTTCCCATAACATAAACTTTGCTATCAGTTCCTAGTGTGACTTGTGATTTCACACTCTCATCTAACATAGAAAACATTGCTATGTTTCCTATCATATGGTTACTACAACCGGAGTCTAGAAACCATAAGTCTTCATTCTTTTCTTCAGCCATATTACAGGCTAAAAACAAATTGTCTTGGCTGAGATTTTCCCTAGTAAAATTTGCATTTGTTTTATTTCCCATATCATGTTGCTTTTTTCTACATTCATTAGCATAATGACCATATTTTTTACAATAGTGACATTGGACATTGGGCTTATCATACCTTTGTCCTTGAGCATTCTGCTGACCACTCTGTTGGCTGCTGCCTTGGCCTTGATGTTGATTTGGATTGCTGCCCCTTCCTTGAGCATTTGTTGGACTATTCCTTCCACCTTTGTTTTGGCTTCTGCCTCTTCCTCTCTTGTTTTCTCTGCCTTGCCCTTTTCCTCTTCCGAAAGACATCTGGGTCTTAAAGGCATGTTCTAGAGATGAGTTTTCACTCCTACCCAATCTCTGCTCATGGGTCATCAATGATGCATGTAGCTCATCCAATCGAAAAAATTCGTAGAATATTCTTGTCTCCTCTATGGTGGTGACAATCACATCGAATCTTATAGGTGACCTCATATATTTTTCCACAATCCTCTTGTCTTCAAGAGTCTCTCCATGAGATCTTATTTGTGTGACCATTCCAATCACATGAGTGAAGAATGAGTCAATAGTATCTGACTCTTTCATACAAAGAGTCTCAAAGTCTCTCCTCAGCAACTAAAGTTTTGTTGTCTTCACTTTTTCCATGTCTTGATAGGCTATCTTGAGAGTTTCCCATGCTTCTCTAGATCTCTTGGCTGCTGCTATCCTTGAAAACACACTCTCATGCATTGCTTGATACAATAAGAAGAGAGCTTTGGAGTCTTTCTTCCTATTGCTCTTCAGCAACTCTTTCTCTGCCTGAGTTAAATCTTCAAACTCTTCTTCATATGTTGGCTCTTCAAAGACATCCTCAACAAATTCCCATAAGTATTGGGAAGTAAATAAAGCTCTCATAGTTATTGACCAGTAGTCATAATTTTTCTCATTAAATAGTGGGAGGTGGATATTTCCAATACCCATGCTAGTGCTAGCTCCAACCATTCTGTACTCTTAACTATGATTAAAAAAAACACTTGACTGTGTATTTAAAATAGCTGACTGTTATGCAACAGTAACACAATAAACTGTATAGAGAAATACCTTGAATTCTTTTTGGCTGAGTCTTCACACTGCTGGAGAAGCTGCTGCAACAAAGAACTCTTTTCCTTCAGCGTCTTTGATCTTCAAAGAGCCTGGACTAGCTCCGATACCATGTTGGAATATTTGAAAATTCCAGAACAAACAATGGAGAGAGTAATACTCGCCTCTTTAACACAAAGAAATTAAAAAAAAATCTTGACAGGGGACAAAGTTTCCAATTGAAAACTATTTCATTAACTTTCAAAAAAAACTAATACAAATCTGGACTGGTTCAAAAATGCAGTTCCAATCAAAAGACTTCACTACTCTTTGTAACAATGCACTGCTGTGCAAATATTAACCACTCTGTCTCTACTGAGAAAACGCACTGCTGTGCATATGTAAAAAGTATTACGTTCTGTCTCTTTGTGTAAAAAAAACGTTACATTGCATATATGCCTCACAAGCCTTTTACATTTTATAACCAAACAAACTAAATTTAAAATTAAAACATAACATTACATTTATATGCTGCAACACATTTTAAAATAATCATAAAAATATAAAATGAAACTAAGCTTAAAACCTTATACAAAATTCCGTCGCGCATAAATTTAAAACCATAAGCCTTTGACCTTTGATCTGGAGGACCCCACCGGAATTCAAACAAAAATTAAACCAACCTGCATAACCATTTCGGGTTACAATTCTAGGCGCTGACGTCACCCAAATTGTGACCCGAAATCCTTATAAAATCCGCCCTATAAACCGTATCGGGTCCGGTTTGGGCCTGCTGACGCAAGCACAAGTTGTGACTCGAAATCCAAATTAAATTTGCCTTTTAACTATTTCGGGTCTGGTTCTTTGCAATGCGAACGGCCCAAACAAAAATCCGCCCCAATGAAAAATTGCCACGCATCTGCTGACTGGACGGTTGACTTGGCGTGGGGCCACTCTTGTGGGAGTTGTCTGCTGTCATGGCTGTGGGGACCACCGGTCCTTTAAGTCAATAAAATCTCCCGCGTTCACAAAATCAAAATGATCTGTTTCAAAATAGAAATCCTCTGTTCTTTCAAAACTGCAACGGCTGTGACTCTTCAACGATTTTAGAAGACGGTCATTCAATGCTCTTTCTCACTGTACAGGACTGTAATTTTAAACCCTGAATTTGGTTGTTCAAACATTTTTGGTAAGTGGCTAGAGGACATAAACCTGGTAATAAAAATTGGAAAGCGGCTCTGCATAGGACTGTTGAAAGTAACATTTCAACAATGCTCAATGAAATCTATATTCAGTGAACTCATCCTCATATTCATTTTCCTGGTTATATGCTCAATGAAATCTATCTTCAGTGGAGGTGTAATATCAACACACTTCTGAGAACCAATTTAGGAAAATCTGTGTGTAGGAAAATCCCAGGTTGGGTAGTTGACACCTCTTGAAACGACAGTACAGCAATCAACACAGGAAGCAAAGAAAACAGAAAATGTAAGGGCAAGTGTTGAAGGCTTCAGAGAAGGCATTCCTAAGAATGGTAGAATTCTGAAGGTCATGCCCCATTTCAATTGCTTATCTCTGTCTCTCTCTTTACTTGACACTAGCAACTGTTAATATCTTGTTGTGTGCAGGAAATTGTCAGTGCACCTATCATTAATATTGTACCCTGGTTTCAAGAGCTACTAGCATGGCAAAAACCACTGACAAACACACGGTTCATTATCAGCCTCCTCGTGACTTATATGTAAGTTGCATTTCTTTAACCCCTGGCATTTTTCAAGTTTAGAAATATGTTTTGTAATTTCTCAAGTATATTCTTTAACAAACAATCAAGGGATTAAGTTGGGCTTTTGTTCGTTCTCTTTTTCCTCACGTAAATACATGTCACAGAAGAGATTTATTTGTTATTGAAGGGTTCAATGATCACACTGAACTTAAACGTGAATGCAAGAACCAAATTTTTTTAAGAATAGAGACAGCAAGATCAGACTTATCACATAGTAGATTAGCATACGTGTTTTTAGTCGTCATTCTGATGCAATGCTTTCTGGGTTATCTTTGGCTGCTTGGTTTGGTTGTTATTATCTTACTTGTTATTTATATGATGTTACACACTATATAAATGCTTTTTTCTCTGAATTTAATCCTAACACTGTCCCTGTTACTAGAATTTCAGTTTGGGTTTCTCTCCCCAATTTGTCATTACATTTTTGGTATTTACCATTTTTTTATTTTTTTAATGATATTGGGATTGCTTTGGGCACTTAAATAAAATCATATTTTGAGTTCAGTATAATTTGAGTTCAGCTTACTAAATTATATTTTTTTGTATCTACCCATTTTTAATTTTTTAATGATATTGAGATTGCTTCACTTAAATAAAATCATATTTTGAGTTCAGCATAAAATCATATTTTTGAGTTCAGCCTATATTTATGTTGAGATACACTTTAGTAAGGTTTTAGAATCCTATTTTGAGTTCAGCATAAAACCATATTTTGAGTTCAGCCTACTTCTATGTTGAGATAAACTTTAGTAAGGTTTCTTTTTGGAAAATATGATTCTCACATGGAAGAAGAATTTTAAATATACATAGGTTTTGGATTATGTGAACACAACATTTAAACTTTTTAGATTTTTTTGGATAATGAGAACATAACATTCAAATATAAAATATGTTATTTTCTATTTCTGGGATATTTATAAACTACTTTTCCTTATCCTTGAGCTGGTCCTCTTAGGAAAAAGAACCAAATAAAAACCAAAAACATATAATTTTCCAAAAGAATTAAATCCTTGACCTGGTCCTCCTAAGAAAAAAGGAACCAAATAAAAAACCAAAGACATAGAATTTTCCAAAAGAATTAAATTTTAATAAACCATGATCAGAATGAGACCCGCAACTTCTAATCAGGAATCCACTCCTTTCTTAGAGGATAAAGTATAATAAATGTATATAGACTTTCCTCTCATGGAAATTGTGGTAACTGACACGTGAAACAAAAAAAATCATCATGAAACCAATACCTTTGGATAAGCAACTAGTTTCTTCTCATAACTCTAATCTCTAGCCTTCTGACTCCCCCATTATTTAATGTGTCTCCTTTTGGCATTAAAAAGAAGGGAAAAATGGAAACATGGAGAATTGTATTATAAAGGCCTCGAAAGAGAAGTTGGAAAGGCTAGGTACACTCTGCAACTATAGAGAAACAAAGTATTGATCTTGGATGGCCCATTGGAGCTAACTTTCCAAGTAGGATACAACGTTTTAACTCGTTATGGCTGACAAGCTGAAGTGAAACATTTCCCAAAATTAAGATGCATAGCAATTTTTGGATTATTTTTTACGGATGTTTTTAGTAATAAAGATTGTGCACTGATCATGCTGTAGGTATAGGTGTGTTGAAAGTTTATTTCTCCGTGAACAATAAAGAACAAGATTGTTCCCAATTTCATAATAATAAGCCCAACGACAACCATATAACACATTTGAACCTGCACCACGTGGTTTTGAGTAAGGAAATTATAGGGAACGATAGCGTATTTTAAAGCATTTAAGAGGCAAGAATTTTAGCTAATGTTATATTGTTCTATATTACCGAAGACATTGGAAAAACTAGCACAATCGTAAGTTGTCCATTGACTATTCTATAAACGACGCACTCCAATTCTAACCATAAAGTAAGCACATTAGCCTAAATGAAGTATTTTACCAAATTTCTTTCTCCATGGAAATAAAAAGACAAGAACCATTAGTTGATACAATTCTCATCATCCACTTTGCACATTTGCACATTTCTCTTTTTGTGAGGTGATTGTAGTCCAGATGAAAAACTTTTAAATGGTTCATAGATAGACTGTGAAAATACCCGCATGTTTGCTCCCCATAGGCATATTGTAATAGCCGCAAGGAAAAGAAAATTATGATACTAAAAGGCTTCATCTAAAATTTGGTAGCACAGTTTTGCATCCATCCTCATGATGGAATTCAGACCAACCTTGAAACAAATGAATCCTCATAAGAGGAAGAATAGACCCTCTACCTACCATAAAGGATCAGGAGTTGTTACTGTACAAGCTGCTTAATGGGGAAAATTGTCACACTTTATCAAATCTACTTCAATGACAACGCGAAAGCTTTCAACTAAGATAAGTGGTTCAGTTGAACTAACTTCTGAAATTGCAGTTCTGCTACTAGAATGATTTAGATGTGCCTATTCACTCGTATTGACAATGATGCTTCAAACATACTATGGAGATATTAGGGAACAAAACTAAACCATATTGCCATCAAAAGTTGTGGTCCAAATTTTAAGAGAATTACCACACGTGTTTGCGAAACCTAAATTAAATCTCATGCATATTTGTTAAGATGCCCACACTAAAGAAGTTATACGTATTGCACCATGTGAAAGGTTAACGTGATGACGCTCCACCGCCACCAAAGTGAGTGGTTTAGTGTATCGGGGAAGACACGGTGTCATTGTTGTAGGAAAAATTTTGTTGCGAATAGATGCATGGCTACTTCTCTAAGGGTCTAAGGGTTTAGCAAGTGGTTGGGAAAATTATTTGTCTTTCTCCTCACTCAGGTTTATTTTTTTCTCAATGATAAGTTGGCTTTTTGTGAGATGGCTAGATGGGTAGGCATACTCACTATAGAGGTTCACTCCAAGGTGACACCTCAACTCTTGTTGTGTCAAGTGGCGCATTCTACATTCTACAACGCACTATGACCTCGCTGTGTAAGTATGTTGGAAGCCAAAATAAAAAATTAAATATATATTTTTTTAAATAAAACATAAATAATGTGGGTTTTAAAATAACTTATATAACCATATAAATAAAAAATTATAAATAAATTTAAACAATATAAATTTAAAACATGAAGAGTTTTGAAACACTAAAAAATGAGATATGGTATGGTAAATAAATAAACCAGAGATATGGTAAATAAATAAAACCTCTTTTTATACGTACTCATGGTAAATACATAAAAATATAAATAAACTAGAGGTATAGTAAATAAATAAAACCTATTTTTATATTTACTCCATAAACCTCTTTATATTTACAAAAACTCAAAAAGGAGTTTTATTTAGGTGAAGCCTATGGGCCAAATACCACGAGACACATTAATATTAATACCATGGGCTGAATACCATGTTTATAAAAAGGTAAGGGGAATAAATAAAAATATATCAAATAGGAGTAGAAATCAACATCTAATTATATTTGAAGCCTATGGACCAAATACCATGGACCAAATTAATAATAATAACATGCAAAAAAAACATTATTGACTCTAACATTAACATTAAAATATTAATATTTATATTTATATTGTTGTTATTATTATTACTAAATATAATATTGATATTAATATATTGTAATATTTAAATTATTAAATTTAATAACTTTATATTAATACAATGTTAAATTTGTTATATATATTAACTCTAGAAATATATGGGAGGGAAGAACAAAGACATATGATAGAGGTGGAGAACTACATGGAGTAACAAGGGAGAGATGAGGGGAGAGGAGGAATGAAGAGAGAAAGATGGAGAGGGGAGAGAGAGGTAGAGAAGGGTAAGAGAGTGAGAGTGAGACATAAAGATGGAGGTGGGAGAGAGAGGTAGAGAAGGGTAAGAGAGTGAGAGTGAGACATAAAGATGGAGGTGGGAGAGAGAGAAGAAGAGAGGGAGAGAGAAGGAGAAAGGATTGGAGGAGAGAGAGGGAGAGAGCGAGGAAGGATGAGAGGAGGAGAGAGGGAGGGATAGAGAGACGAAGTCGGAGGGGGAGAGAAGAATAAATGCATAGAGAGTGAGAAGTGGAGAGAGAGAGAGTGACAAGGGAGAGACGAAGAGAGAGTGTGTATGTTTAGGGGTGAGATATAGAGACATAGACAGAGTGATGGAGACAAGGGGGGAGAGAAGGAGAGAGAAGAAGAAAAGGAGTGATATAGTAACATAGTTGGAGAGAGATATAGAGTGATGGGGGGAGAGAAAGGATTTGAGGGTAGAGAGAGAGAGAGAGAGAAGGGGGGTGAATATAGAGGGAGGGAGGTGATAAAGGGAGAGAGAAGAAGGATGAGAGAGAGGAAGAGAGTAATGGGGGAATATAGAGGATTGTAGGGGAAAGAGAGAGAGAGAGAGTGTGTGACAAGGGAGAGATGAAGAGAGAGTGTGTGTTTAGGGGTGAGATATAGAGACATAGACAGAGTGATGGAGACAAGGGGGGAAAGAAGGAGAGAGAAGAAGAAAAGGAGTGATATAGTAACATAGTTGGAGAGGGATATAAAGTGATGGGGGAAAGAAAGTATTTGAGGGTAGATAGAGAGAGAGAGAGCGGGGGGGTGAATATAGAGGGAGGGAGTTGATAAAGGGAGAGAGAGGAAGGATGAGAGAGAGGAAGAGAATGATGGGGAATATAGAGGATTGTAGGGGAGAGAGAGAGAGAGAGAGAGAGAGAGGGAGGTATGAGGGAGAGGGAGAGAGAGGAATGAAAAGAGAGGGGACTTGAGATAGAGGAGAAAGGGAGAGAGAGGAAGGAAAAGAGAGGGGAATTGAGAGAGAGGAGGAGAGAGGGAGGGATAAATAGATGGAGTTGGATGGGGAAAGACAGAGGGATAGAGGCATGGAGTTGAAGGGGGAGAGAGAGATGGATATAGAGATGTATATGGAGGGGGAGAGAGGAAGGGAAGAAGAAATACATAGAAAGTAAGAAGTGGAGAGAGAGAGAGGGACTGGCAAAGGAGATATGGAGAGAGTTTGTGCATGTTTGGGGGTGAGATAACGAGAAAAAGAATAAGAGATGGAGAGAATGGGGAGAGAATGAGAGAGAGAGGCATATAGTGACAAAGTTAGAAGGTGAAAAGAGAGAGAGAGAGAGAGAGAGAGAGTGGAGAGAGGTAGGGAAAGCGAGATGGAGGGGGAGAGAGAAGAAGGTAACAAGATATACATAGAGAGTGAAAGTTGGAGAGAGAGAGAGAGAGAGAGAGAGAAGGAAGATGGAGGGAGATCGAGAGAGGATAGGAGGAGGGAAGAGAGATAGAAGCAGGGGAGGGGGAGTGAAGGGGAAGAGAGAGGGAGGGAGAGGAAGAGGGAGTGATAGATAGATAGATTGGAGAAAGAGAGTATATATTTTGGGGTTGATATAGAGAGACAAAGGGAGATAGAGATATAGATGTAAGGTGAAGAGAAAGAAGAGATATATGCAGACAGGGAGGGTGGGACAAAGAGATTGATAAATATGGAGTGAGAAAGTGTGTGTGTTTGTGGGGGTGAGATAAATAGACAAAGAAGGAGATATGGAGGTACATATAGATATATATGGAGGGGGGGATATGGAAGAATATTTCTTACAATAAATGCATTGATTTCATTGTAGATGGTGATTTTTAATCCTATTTGATTGCTTGCACTAGATGCATTGATTTTAGTGTAGATTTTGATATCTAATGATATTTGATTACTTGCCCTAGATATTCATTGATTTCAATGTAGATGATTTCTAATTCTATTTGATTTCTTGCACTAAATGCATTGATTTCAATGTAGATGGTGATTTCTAGTCCTATTTGATTGCTTGCACTAGATGCATTAATTTCAATGTAGATGTTGATTTATTATTGTATTTGATTGCTTACACTATATGCATTTATTTCCATATAAATGTTTTCTAATCCTATTTGATTGCTTGCACTAAATCCATTCATTTCAGTGTAGATGGTGATTTATAATCCTATTTGATTACTTGCAAAAGATGCATTGATTTTAGTGTATATATTGGTTTCTAATCTTATTTCCTTACTTGCAATACATGCATTGATTTGAGTGTAGATGTTGATTTTTAATTTTATTTGATTACTTGCATTAGATGCATTGATTTCTGTGTAGATGTTGTTTTCTAATCTTATTTGATTTCTTGCATTAGATGCATTGATTTCAATGTATATGTTGATTTCAGATTTGATGTAATTGGATGTATGATGATACATTAGTTTGGAGAGAAAGAGAGACAAGGTATGATGTTTGTTATCACCCTAGTAATTCTTAGGTCGTGGGATTTTGGTTTATAGTTAAAGATAACCAGGGGTAACCAAGAACCTCTTTTAGATTTTAGGATCTAGCCTTCCTAAATTCCGGAGAGGGATCTCTCCTTATGATTTAACTTTGTTTTAGATTTGAATTTTAGGCTAGGTATGATTGGACAATTGGTTTGTTTGAAAAGTTTGGTGGGAAATAATATTACTTGGAGATAAATTAAAGAGGGATCTACTAGTCCATTAGGCTATGGAGTCAAAATGTGGCAAACAAGACTGAAAGGCAAGGCCAAAAGGATGTTAATGTACTCAGGACAAGGTAGATAACCCTCAGAGATTTGAATAGTTTGATTGGATGGGATGGCTTTCTTTTCAGGATAAAGGGAAATGGAGGATCCTTTGATTCGGAAATAAGTGGAAGGAGGCAGAGGTCAAACGGGACTCGAGAGCAACTAAGAATTCCTAGGTCTGGAAATCAGCGTAAAACATTGAAATGATCACTTAGTTAAGACAGGGAGTTTTTATACTTATCCTGAAACAATACTCCTAATTAATCATTCAGATTTGAACACATATATGAAATTAAATGGAACTTCAGAAAAGGAAACAATGACATAAAGAAATCACTTTACTCATTATTTTATCACAATAATCCTGAGTTATGAAGTCTAGTTAGCTGTTGTCCAGTTTGCTGCTATGCAATCAACACATGAGCCTCCAAAGCACCAGCAAAAATATCTATAATAATATCAGCAACTTTTATTCCACACTTAATACTTCAAAAAGAGAAGTATTTATACAAAAGTTATTACAAAATATCTGAGAGACATGTAGGAATATCTCTAGGCAAAAATAAAGATTATTACATAGAAAGAGGAACAGCTGCAAAACAAACTGGCAAGTTGTCCTCTTATCAATAAAAAATAGGACTAATTATCTTAATTTATTGCTTTGTTGTAGTTGCTTGCTGGTACTTGGAAACAATATCTTGTTAGAAGATAGCTTGGAAAACACTCTTTCCAATTCACATTCTTTAACCTGTGCTTTATCTTTGATACTCTTTATGTTGTTTTCTTACTGCCTTACTGCTGTAAAATAAGGAATAACCCGCAGTAAAAAAGTGTTTTGACTCATACTTTTTTACTCTAATCATTACCCTGATACACTTTAACTACAAATCTTATCGTTTAGGCAACATTAATGTTCTGCTTTTCATGTAATTTTTTGCTCTTGTTTGCAAACTTTTATATCAAATCAGTGAATTCCTGCCATTGTTCTGCACTGGGAATTTTCATGTTCTTTAATTTCTTGTAGCTCTCATCTGCCTCTATGTACTTAGAAAAGTTGGGCTTGACAATGAAGATGTTTTTAGTCTCATTTTGTAGAAAGAACGAGTTCTCAAAATATTCCAAAATAACTTTGCCAGTTGGGGAACCTTGTGGCAGAGGCTTATTTACCTGTTCTTTGGCATATGCTCTTATCTTCTTGTCATACTCTCTCTGAACCATTAGATTTTCATTGAAGCAATGAATGTCTGGAAGTCTTGCTTGTGTTAATATAGTATATTTGGCCATGAACTTTGTTATTGACAAGTTCATGTATTTGCATCTTTCCTCCAAATTGTTCATCAAATTCCTTTTGTTCATGACTTTCTTGATTTGTAGTATGCTCTCAGTTATATCCTGAATTTTCAGCTCTTCAAGCTCTTCTCTGTTTTTGTTGTTCAAAATTGTAATTAGTTTCAAAGCTTGAGAAGGTTTGTCAGTTAGTTCTTCTTTTGTCTTCTAAATTTCTATTTGTGTTGTCTTGAGTAAATCCTTCTGTTCATAAATGATTTGGATTGAAAGCCACTGTAGATGTATGCCTTGAATTATGTTGTTCCAAAAATAGTTCTTGATATATGATATTTGTTCACTCAGATTGACATGTTGCTGTAGAATCTTTACCTGCTCTTGAAGTATGTTTTCTCTCTGCTCATGTCCCTTGGATGTAATCAATGCATCTCTATTTGGTGTTTCAAGATTTCGAATGGTGCCTTTCAAGTTGATTATCTCTTTATTCTTTAGGGACAGGTCTTCCATAGCCTTTACTATGTTAGTTGTTTCACTTGTTTGATTTACTTGTGATGTAGATGATGAAGTGGCAGAAATATCTTTAGATGTAATTGACACTGCAGTTGCCAATACTCCTTTTGGTGCTAAATGTTCTGCCAATGTAGAAGGAACAGCAGTACTGACAGTTGGAATGACTGTGGGAATGGAGACTTCATGTGCTTTTTTCAATGTTTCATTTTCCTTCATTATAATTTCTTTCTGATTCTCCATTTCTTTGATTTGAGCTGTCATCTTTAAAACTAGCTTCATTAATTCATCTTTCTTTGATTTCTCCTGAAGAATTTCTTTAGCCTGTGGGTGCTCACTCTATGGAAGTTTAAGTTGTTTTCTCAAGGCATAAATATCTTCATTCTTTTGCCTTATGAGAGTTTTAGCAACTTCAATATTGGAGGGATCCACTCCAATTTCTATCACCAAGTCTTCTAAGGACTTGATCCTCAAATCCTTAGAATGTAGAGATGTTTTATTTAATTTCATTTGAGTTTATAAATTAGATACTGTCTTTTGAAGCATGGTAGCAATCATGGTTTTGTTAACTACCTTTGAATACAACATTTCTGAAGCACTTCTATGAAACTCTATCTAGTCAAGTTCGTGTATTGTATTTGCATTTACTTCAAACTCTGTTTTCTTGTAATCTCTAGTTGACTTTGGGTCTATAGCCATTGGCTGAAGAAAAGACATAATCATTTTATTTGTTGAATAATCAAAAGCTGTCACAAGGCTGTCTTTATCTCCTGGTTTTTCTTTAAGGAGTTTAGAATAGACCTCATTCTTAATTTCCTCATTCTTTTCTCTAATCTGCTTGAACTTTTTCTGGATGTCAGAATCAGTTTCTTCTGCTGCTCTAGAAGAGGAGGGAGCTTATGTATTTATCTATGTTTCAACTATTTCTTTTCCTTTTCCCTGTGATAGTACCTGCTCATTCTGAATTTCTTTAAGTGTTTCATTGATAATTATTGTGGCCTCATCATCTATTTGTTGATCATTGTTGTTTTCTTGATCTTCATTTTCATCTATCTCTATGGCCTTTTCTTCTACTTCAGTAATCATTCTGGCCTTCTTGCTGCAAATTGTCTTAAATTTATTTTCTATAATGGTTTATGCTAAATAGCCTTCTTCTTTTGTGGGTCTTTTATTGGACACTTCTGCTTGTTTGCCAACTGTAATCACCTATGTATTATCCATTTGTTTTTCCTGCATGTTATCTGTTTGCATCTCCTGAATATCATCAATCAATGTGTTTGCAACCCATTCAATTTGATTAGCATACTTTTCAATTTGTGGCTTTGAATCATGGAGGAATGGGGTGAACTTATACTTGACCTTGAGGTTACTTATAACACCTTGAGGGTCATAATTCCAGCGAAAGCTTTCTTGGAATTTAAATTTTGATAATTTTCTGACTATGTCTCTCAAAGTATCTCTGCTATTGATTATGAAGGGGCCAAATTGACTTTTTAGCTTGAACTGTGCTTTTTTTTGGAGTTTATGAAATTCACTGCATTTGCATTCAATATATGTCTTAAGTACTCCAAAGCAAAAATCTTGGTAGTTAGAAACTTGGGTAATTTGTAAGGAGCCAAGAGTGCACCATACACTTTGATTTCTGTGTGATTTTCGTACAAATACCAGTCTCCTAACTTATAGTTTTCAGACAACTGTAAAATTCTTTTGATGTCTTCATTAATCCTTGGTGGCTCTGCTTTGTTCAACAAACTCATGGCAGGTTTAATAAACAAATCATTGAAGAACTTGTAGCTGTATTCACTGCTGTTTTTCCTGAGTAGAGAAGTCCAGAAGATCACTCAAAGAGGTTTACCTTCCACATCCATCTTTTGTAGTGCAATTGGGAAATTTTCTGCCTAAAAAAATAGGAAGAGATGTTACAGATAGGATGAATATCTGAATACTCCTTCCTCGGGTAATTTAATCAACTGATAATGCATATTATCAGCAATGAATTTGGCAAAGTTGAAAACTAGTTATGGATGTTGTCCTGGAGACAAGGTAGAGAGGAAACCTAGAATGGAGGCATCTGTAAACTCATCATTAGCATAGCCTAGAATGAATGAAAGCATGGAAATGATTTGTCTAGAGCCCTCAGGGAAATCAAAAGTGTCATAAGGTGGATTTACCTTAGGAAGGTTAACATGATTAGGCATGAAGTTTTGAAGGATCATAAACTTCTTAGGGAAATCCAAGTCTAAATACATCTGAGTTAAATCTTCAATGGACAATGATATTGCTTGTGGATCGTGGCTCAGTTGGAGTATATCATTGATGGCTTCAGCAGTTATGTAAAACATGACCTCATTATCTTTGTTCACCATGCATCTCTGGTCAGGGATATAGTGTAACTGACACAACCTAATGAAATCTTGAGTTTGATGGGTAATAGGAATCACGTATTTATGCAAATTGGAGTCCCATAGAGGTATATCATTTTCCACTTTCTTCTCAAATTTCTCATGACACCAGCTATGTACTTCAAGTAGATCTAACTCTAAGGTAGTATCAACAATTCTATAGTCTAAATCAATCAAAGGACTATTCTCTTCAGAGGTAACAGGTGGCTGCAAATGTCTAACTACTTCAGTGGAATCTGCAGTTAGGGAAGGAGTAGGTTTATCGATTTTTGAAGGTTTAGGGTTTGGAAGCTTGCCGGATGCAGGCTTCTCAGGTTTGGGACCTCCAGCCCTAGGAGTGACCTGTTTTTTTGTCATTTTGAATAAAACTGAGCAAGATTAGACTGTTTGCTTAGTTTCTTTTAGGAAATAGAAGGCTAATTGAGCTGTTTTAGGAAGAATTCAGAATTTGGGCGAGGGTTTTAGGATGAAAATGCAGACTTACAATGTGCAGAAGACTGGAAAGGGATTTTAATGGCTTTTTCTGTAATTCAAATGGATTTTAACTGCAGAAATAGCTTTTGGATGGTCAAGAATTCTTTAAAACTGAATTAGGTGGAGGTGGAAAATTCTGAGAAAATTTTGACAGGGTTCCCCCTGTTTCTTCAAGGTTCGGGTATTTTCAGTCTAGGCAATTTATATTTCACAAAGTAATTGGTTTGAATTTTCTTAAATTTGTGAAATGACAGCTTGAAATTTAGGGAAATACCTTTTTAGTGGTATTATGGCGGTCGAGGAGGCTTTTAGATTGTACAAGTCTTCAAACTGGTCGTAGTTGTTTGGTAGAAAGCGTAGAGAGTCTTTGGCAGTGAATTTCAGAGGGGAAATTGGCTTTAGGACGACAAAATGGTTCGAAAATGGCTCTGCAATGGTGTTTGTGAGTGATTTCTCAGAGGGCAAAGGCGCAAAGGTATGCAAACAATGAAAAACTAAGGTTAAAACCTTAGGTTTTATCGATATGCGAAGTATTAATTACAGGTCAAGTTGAAATGGCGGGAGTGGTTTTCGCATTGAAGGCGAAACCATTAGTGATTATCGCATTGCTCCTAGGTGGTAAATGGTTTTTCACTTTTGGAATGCGATCCAGTAGAAATGAGACACGTAGCAGATGGTGGTTTGACGAAACAGCTTTTGTCACATTATTTTTTACAAACTTTGTTCGATCACTTTCGTTATGCGATATTGAATATGCGCCGTCGGATTTGATCGCACGATGCGAATGGTCGAGATTTCTTGGGAAGATGCGGGGTAACGAAAGTTGGGACCCGGATTAAATGTCAGTCGTTGATTTGATAAGTATGATCAATGGTTGATTTTTTATTGCGATGAGGAGTGGTGGGGCAAGGGAATGTTTTATCACATTAGATTTGGACCGTAGGATCAAGGCGAGCATTGGTGATCGGACGATTGGGGATGAATCGTGAAAATGTTGGGTTTAATTCAATGGATTAATAGGTTTACGACGTATATATAAACTAGGTTTATATATAGGGTAAAAATGCATGGGGGCAGGTTAACGAATATTTTAACCAAGGTTTGATACTTATATGAAACAAGAGGTTCCATATATTAAAAAAAAGGAAAAAACTTGAGGCTCTTAACCTTGGGTTAAGGGTAATCGGGAAAGGGAATAATGATGTAAGTATTTTTTGTGCATTGTTTTAAATACACAAAATGTGAATAAAATGCGCCTTTTTGTGTTATTTAACTTTATTACATAGTTTTAGAGTGCGGAGAGGTCTAAAAACCATAGGGGAAAGGGATATATTTTTATAGGTAGTTTTATGTCAAAGGAGTAATTTCGGGATGTTATTTCAACATGTGATTAATATCTTTGACACAAAATCATATAATAAGGGGGTTTTTGAGATATTAAATAAAAATGAAGTTATATTAATAGGACTAGGATATTTGATAGAGAGTTAATAAAATAGGTTAAGTGTTAATATGAAAAGGGACAATGAATACTCAAAATTTCATAAATAAACTAAGGAAAGTGAAAATTGGAGTAAAGCTTCATTTTCATAATTCATTCACTTTCACTTAGTATATCATGTTTTTTGAGGGTTTTATGCTTTGTAAAATGGGGGAAGTTAATTAAATGGGTCTTTATGTAACATTTAAGTAAGAAAAGAGTTCTTACTTATGAAGTAAAATGGTGATGAGTGCATGGAGGGGTAAATGATGAAAATTTCCGGGATTAATATAGAAATTTAACATTTTCAACTAGTCAGTCATTGAGCCTTGGGTCCGGTCCCAACAGAAGTCAAGGAAATGCCTTGAGCCTCTTTGACTGATAGTTTAGAATATCAAATTGCTATGGGAAGGGGAAATTAGATATTTATGGCTTGGTGAAATATATTTACAATGATGTTTCCCACCTTCTTCTACCTACCGAGTCATATCTTCTAACATTTTTTCCTTCTATTTTAATCAAGTGCATTTGAACTAGCAACCTTACCACCTTTTTTTTTTTTTTTGAAAGCAGTAAACTATCTTATTCTACACTTATTGCATCCAAGAATCTAGATTAAATTGTGGGATTCTTTTATTCTTTACCTAACTACTAAATTGTCATGATCAAACTGTATGACAATTCTTTATTCACTATCTACAACATTTGAAATTGAAGGATGACAAGTCAAGATTAAATTGTTCAACTCATCACAGATTATGGCATTCATTGACACTCTGTCATAATCAACTACAAAAATTAAAAGTAGTGGCACTTAGACTTGCACACTTTCATGTTTTATTCGTCTTTTTTCTTTTGGGTATATTATTTTTCTAAGTCCTTTGATTTTTCTTTTGGGTATATTATTTTTCTAAGTCCTTTGATTTTTCTTTTAGGACTTTTACCCTCTTTTTTATTTTTATTTTTTTGGTTGTTGTTTATTTATACAAAATATGGGAAAATAACTTGCAGAAAGCAAAGTTTGTACATGTTTACAAGACTACCATCAGTCAAGTCGAAATTATGAATCCTATATTTATAGGTTACTAACAATGTTTACTACAACAACTCGAGCTAAATATGTAAATTGTTTATGATTTATGATTTCTATTGTATTTTTCATATAATCGATATGGAAAGATAACAAAACTAACAAGGGTAACAATAAGAATAGTAGAAGAAAATACTTTGAGATTGATCACCATGAAGGTTATTTGTAATTGACTACATTCTTATTATTCACATTTTTTATCTTTCAATATTATTATATTGTCACTTTGCATTCAAAAAATATTTTTCATATTTAGCATATTTAAAATGGTTATACTAATATTAGATGTATTTACATATTATTGATAAAATTATTCATATGTTTCTCATATTATCGATAGATTTTCCTTGGTCTCACACGACTGAAACCAACCTAGATCCATCTTAACTACGGATCTATCAAGCGCCTAGAGGGATCAAATCTCTCGAGGTGCACACATTTTCTCAAGTTTTTCACTCAAAAAAGAGGTTTGCACCTCGAGAGATTTGATCTCTCTCAACACTTGATAGATCCATAGTTAAGATGGATTTAGGTTGGTTAACCTCATTACATATGTAACACTAATATTTTTCATAATTAGCATATTTAAAATGGTTATATTAATATTAGATGTATTTACATATTATTGATAAAATTATTCATGTGTTCCTCATATTATCGATAGATTTTCCTTGGTCTCACACCACTGAAATCAGCCTAGATCCATCTTAACTACGGATCTATGAAGCACCTAGAGGGATCAAATCTCTCGAGGTGCACACATTTTCTCAAGTTTTTCACTCAAAAAATAGGTTTGCACCTCGAGAGATTTGATCTCTCTCGGCGCTTGATAGATCTGTAATTAAGATGGATATAGACTGGTTAACTTCATTTCATATGTAACACTTTAATGGCCTCCAATTGCCATATGTTGGTTGTCTGTCTCTACCTCTAACTTTAAAACCATATTACTATTTTCTCTTTGCCTTCAAAACTTAATGTTCGTCTGAAATCTTGCTTATCTTGCTCAATTTGCACTCAATGGAGCACTAATGCTACCCTTAATCGCCATTTTTCTTTTTCTCCTTCTTAGTTTTTTTATACCGATAAGTCTCAATCATCATATTTCTTTTCTCTTGCTTAGTTTTTTATATTGCTAAGTCTCATCTGCTGTGAGCAATTTGAAATCTAATTCATCTTCGATCTTGGAACTGAAATTTGAGACCAATAAAATATTATCTAGCCGCTGCTTGTTCTTTATCCTCTTCAATATGAAACTCTTCTTTTGCATTTCATGAACTACTCAATATAAGTTTGTACATCTCTCTAAAATTATGAAACTCATGAGCTACACAATATAAGTTTGGATCTCTCTCTGCCTTACATTATGAAACTGCTTAAATAATAATCTTAATTGCAACTTATTGAGCTACTATATATAAGGTTGGACAGATCACTCTTTCTACCTAAAATTATGAGGGAAACAATTATCTTAACTCAAAGCTTAAGTTTGGATTGATTCCTTTCTCTACCTTAATTTATGAAACATCTTAAATAATCTCAATCTCTTCTGGTACTAAGAAGGAAAAATATTTGCCTTCGAATGTTTCAACTGCTTAGCGCAAATTTTAACAATTTATTTTAGTATAATTTGCAAGATTCTAAATTATCCCACCATAGGGCAGAATGGGACTTCAATGTCGATCTTGCATATTTCACCCTTTTTGGGTCATCTTCTTCAGTTCTCTTTATTGTAGAAAATTTCTTTGCTTCACAAACCCAATATATAAACAAATTGTTAGTAAAAATGTCGAAGAGTCATGGTTAATTGTCTTTGAACCATGGAATAGTAAATCTATTATTTGAAGCTGGTTTTCTCGTAAGAGTTTCTAGGCTAAAATAGCGTGTCTATGTATTATTTTTTGTGATGTGTTTATTATGTATTTATTTCTCTTTTTTTAGTTATTAAGTCAAACAAAGAGCCAAAAAGAAAAAGCAGCTACTTGGTGAAGAAAGAATTCTAGTGTTTGGTCAAGCTGTGAAGGGGTTAAGAGTGGTGCATGCATGACCCACTTGGAAATAACATGAGATCATTGGTTAAGGAAGCAGATATAGAGGAAAAAACCAAAGTCAACATAGTTGAAAGCCTGATCAAGAGGTTGATTGTGATGAAGCAACATGAGGAGAGAACCTGGTGTGAGTAGGTGTACGGAAAACAACATAAGGAGAACACTTAGTGTGAGCATGTGAAAGCGACATGAGAAAAGCGCCTGCTAGAGCAAGTGTTCGGAAGCAAGAGAATGGCGGCATAAGTGTTTCGACAATAATAATAGAAAAAAATAATAATAGTTGGAGATGGAGACAAAAAATTGTGAGTCCTGATTAGGCATGTGCACGCTTGCTGTTGAAATATGACAACTAATCTTGTAATTAATGTAATTTATCGGTCAGTCAGTTTTCTATCGAAGAAACAGTTATGTAACGAAGTAGCCCATATTAATTGGGATGGACCGAGAGACTTGTAACACTGGAGAATCATTATTGATTAATATAGTTTCCATCCCTTGCCCCGTGGAGGTTTCCTTGACACCCTGTCAATGTTTTACCACGTAAATAATTATGTATTTACATGTGTGTGATTGATTCGGTTTCCATTCAGTTTATTATTATATTTCTTTCTTGTTAATGTTATGTAATGCTCTCCCAATACCTACACCTACAGTTAAATCAAACTTAGACATAGGTGAAGGGTTTTATTGATTGGATCCGACAAATTTCCCCAGTAAAATTTTAAAAGGGGATTGTTAGATTAACTTGACTAGGTGAAATTAAAAAGGAATTGTTAGATTAACTTGACCAGGTGAAAAAAACAAAGGTGCTAGATCAACAATGGTAGTTTTCACACACAGGTATTGATGAGTCATGATGTTACTTGTATTTTCCATTGTAATTTGCCAAAATTAAAAATCATGATTCTTTGATCCGATCAAATTTACTTAACACAAATAAGTATCTGAGTTCTCCCTTGAATTCAGATACCTCTACTCTTCCCTTGATTTTGTGCTTTGATACATCTTCAACTAGCCTCTCCATAGGGTCCCGGACTTCAAAGGGAGTTCTTTGCACCTCAGGTTCATTCTTGGATTCTTTATGTTATAGTCTGGCCTCTAGTGCTTCCAATCTGCCAACAAAGTTTCACCAAGCGTTCTCAAATGTACAATATCCCTCCTCTCACTCAATTTACATTGTTACCTCTTTTTGCCATTTATCCTCTCCCAGTTCTCTTGATTCTTTGATACCAATCTGATTCAGCTACCTTAGATCTGCTGCAACTCTGCTACTTGAATCTGTTTATGTGCAAACACACAGGCTATTTCCAGATCAACAGAACAGTCTATGAATGGATCTCAGGGCCTGGAAATGTTTTAGAAACCAATAAAAAGAAAAATGTGCAAATATGGCAACTAAACAAGGAGATCTAAATAAGACTTACCTACTGCAAACCAATAACAGTGTTCTAAAATAAAAACTAGTAGTTGATTAGGATTTTTCCTTTAGTTATCTTCTGTTGTTGGAAACTCCCAACCCAGCTTTACAAGCTAGATCCCTCCTCTTTGTCCATGACCATCTAAAAATGAATCCTTAACTATATTTCCTTCTATAATAATGAAATCAAATGCCTATTAATATTTTTAAAACAATTAACAAACAGATTTTAAATCTTATAACTGACTTCTGTTGGGCTGTCAAATACCCCCTAAAAATGTGCTTGTTGTTCCTCCAATGCTCCCAATGTCTGAGTCATTGCGTCCGCTCAGAGTCCTCTTTGTCTTTTCTCCATTGGCCTTTGGCCCTCATGCATAGTAGTTCACCATCTTGTATTTTGGATGCTAGTTTAGAGATTATTCCGTGCGTGATGGAGATCTTTGAAGGTGTTAAGAGTGGTGGGAAAGTGGTGTTAGAATTCCTGCAAACTCGCTTAGGAGTTGATGCAAGCATCAAAATCCTTTTATAATTTTCCGATATGGAGGTTGCAATATATATGTGTGTGTGTGTGTGTGTGTGTGTGTGTGTGTAATTTGTTAACTCATTAACATGTGATCTGTGTTCAATTCATGAAATCAGCATTACATTTATAATTGAATTACTAATTGATCTAACTAATCATAACTAACTACCTAACCTAACTGAAAAGAATCTCATAGGATCTCGTAGGATTACAACATTTCCCCCCTTAATTCGAATGGACATCTGACATACCAAATAAGCATCTAAATTTTTGGAACTTTTCACACCTTAATGCTTTGGTAAAAATATCTGCAATTTGTTCGGAAGTTGGAAAATGTGTCAGATGAATTATTTTGGCCTCTACATGATGTTGAATCAAATGATACTTGGCGTTGATATGTTTGGTGTGATCATGAAACTTTGGATTCCTGGCCAACTGAATTGCAGAAGAGTTGTCGACAAATAGAGGAGTTGAAGCTTTTTGTTTCTCCTGCAAATCTTCGAGTATTTTCCGAAGCCAAATGATTCCTTAGTGGCTTGAGCTGCTGCAACATATTCGACCTCGGTGGTAAAATCAATAGGAACAGATTGCTTGCGCGATCTCCAACTAATGGTTGCTGATCCAAGATTCATCGAATATCCAGAAGTTGATACTCCATTTTCTTTATCTCCATCAAAATATGAGTCTGAATAACCAACAAGATGGAAGTCTAAAACTTTGGAATATTTGATGACGTAAGTTTGAGTTCCTTTTAAATGTTTCAAAACTCTTTTTGCTACTACCCAATGCCCCTCACAAAGATGATGCATAAACCTAGAAAGCATTCCGACATCAAAGGTTATATCACGACGAGTAATAGACAAATAAATCAAACTTCCAACAAGTTGCCTGTACTTTGTTGGATCTTCAAACGACTTTCCTTCTTCAAAAGTGAGTTTCAAGTTCTGCTCCATTGGAGTAGCAACAGGATTACATTCTGTCATACCATATCTGTTTAATAACTTATCAACATATTTCTTCTGAGAGATGAAAATATGTTGTGGTTTTTTATCAACTTCAATACCAAGATAATAATGAAGTAAACCTAAATTTGTCATATCAAAAACATTTTTCAATTCCTTCTTTCTAGATGATATATTTTCATCATTGTTTCGTGTGATCATCAAATCATCAACATATACAACTAGATATACAACTGATCTGCCAGCTTTATTAACGAAAAGAGTTGCATCATCTAGGTCAAAATGCTTGTAGTTTAATTTAAGAAGATGTTCAGTTAGCTTCTCATACCATGCTCGTGGCGCTTGTTTCAAGCCGTATAAAGACTTCATTAGTTTGCAAACCTTTTGTTCTTTCCTTTTAACGAAAAAACCTTCTGGCTGAAACATGTAAACATCTTCTTTCAAATCTCTATTTAAAAAGGCAGTTTTGACATCCATATGATGAATTTTCCATTTTTTCAGAGCTGCAATAGCAAACAAAGATCTAATAGTGCCCCATTTAGTTGTAGGAGAAAAAGCCTCTGTATAGTCGATACCCTCTTTCTGTGCATATCCTTTTGCTACAAGTCTTGCTTTGTGTTTGTCTAGCGAACCATCAGCTTTATACTTAGTTTTATAAATCCATTTGCAACCAATAGGTTTGATGACAGTAGGAGGATCCACTAGCCTCCATGTATCATTTTTTATGAGAGCATCATATTCCTTTTGCATTACATCTTTCCACTGTTCATAACTAGCAGCTTCTTCAAAGCAAGTAGGTTCACAATCCACAGAAAAATTAAATTCACAATGAGAATAGTTACCTAAGGAACTTCTAGCCTTAAACTCATCATATTTCTTTAGAAATGTTCGAATACGAGTTGACCTTCGCAAAGGTTGTGTAGGAAGTTGTTCAGGAAGTTGCTCATCTTCTTCATCTAGCTCAGCGCTTTCCATTTCTTTCATTGTTTCTGTAGAAACACTTGCATCAACTAATTCCTCATCAGCAACAACGGAATTATTATCATCAACCAATTTCTCATTATTGAGAGAAGGAAACTCCACAGACTGATCTAATATAGGAATCCCCCCTTCAGGATGGGGAAGTATATTATCGGATTCATAATAAAACTTTTGAGGCACAAAATTTTCTATCTGATTAAGTCATCTATCAACAGTGAGAGAATCTTTATCAGTTTCAAGAAAAAATACATCTCTTGACAAAATAAACTTCTTGTCCACTTCATCATATAATCGGTATGTCTTAGAAGTCATGGAATACCCTAAAAATATGCATTTTATTCTTCATTCACTCAGCTTATTCCTCTAATTTTAGGAATCAAAGCATAACATTGAGAACCAAAAATTCAAAAATGTTTAATAGCAGGAAGACGTCAATACCACATTTCATATGGAGTTCTATTGTTAATGACATAGGAAGGGCACCGATTTCTAATGTATGCCACATAGAGCACGACTTCTCCCCAAAACATTAATTTTACATTCTTAAAAAACATCATTGACCTTACCATATTAAGCAATGTTTGTTTCATTCTTTCAGCAACACCATTTTGTTCTGGATTATATGGTATTGTGGTCTGGTGTTTGATGCTATTCTCTTGCAAATATGTTTCAAAATCATGTGAAGTATATTCTCCTCCATTATCAGACCTTATAGTACCAATAGCAAGTTGTGCTTCATTTGTTATCAAGAGATGAAATTTTTCAAACACATCAAAAACTTGTGATTTTTCTTTAAGCAGATAAACCCAGCACATCCTCGAATAATCATCAATAAAAGTGAGTATGTATTTATTTCCATTTGCAGTTGGTACAAGCATTGGACCACATAAGTCAGAGTGTATGAGTCTTAATTTTCTTGTAGCTCTAGACTTAGAATTCTAAAAACACTGTTTGTGATGCTTGCCCAATATACAAGCATTACATAGGGTTAATATTATGGGAACTGTTGGAAGTCCCTTAATCCCCTGTTGTTTCATAATTCAAATACTTTCATAATTGACATGACCGAAGCGTGCATGCCGTAATAAAGAAGATGACAGAGTATCATTTTGCTGAACCAAGTAAGTTGTGTTCAATGCAACAGACGATATACCATGCAACTTCAACAATTTATCTTCATCCACACCAATCATTACATTTTTATTGTCAGTTGCTCTTCTAATTTCTACTTTACCATCAAATATTGGAATGGAATGTCCCTGCTGTCTTATTTGTATAAGAGATAACAAATTTCTTTGGAACTGCGGAATGTAAAGAACATCATTCAAAATATAATTTGGAAGTCTAGGATTTTTTAACTGAATTGAACCAATCGTTGATGGTTTGATTTGGGACTTATCAGCAAAATACACTACTCCGTCAATATTATCACTGAATTGATCAAACAAATCTCTTCAAAGGTCATATGACACGTGGCACCTGTGTCTAGAACCCAATTGTCATACCATGAAGAAAAAGATGTACTAAAAACATCTTCCATGTGGAAATTACAATGTGCGACAACATAATGTGCATTCTCAGAAGACGGTCCTCTGTCTAGAATTATATGCTCTTTCTTTTCAAGCAATTGTTCTCTTTTTTCATTAATTTTATCCCAAGGAATTCTGCAATTTGCAGCAGTATGTCCATGTTTACCACATCTAAAACATTTTACAGCTGGTTTATCAGAAAAAATTTCTTTCTTGTTCATTTTGCTGTCTATCTCCCTGAATATTTTTGCCCCCCCCTGCCTCTATAATTCTTCCTACCTTGACCTCTATTACCTCTATTATTTCTGAAATATTCCTCTTGAAGTTTTTGGTCTTTTTGAGCAAGACATAGGGTTTCGGTATTAGAACTATGTGATGCTTCTTTCTTGCCAAAAGCCTTCTCTCTTTCTACAATTTTCCCTACTAATTTGTCAAAATCTATATATTTTAATTGCCCACTAGCTTGGAGAGATTCCAAGTAGTGTGAATAACTAGGGTAAAGAGATTTTATAAAGGCAGTAAGCGGAAAATCAACACCAGTACATTCAATTTCATGATTGATGGCTTTAATTTCAGAGGCAAGTTTTAGAGGATCATTATCGCTCATTTCCAGATTAAATAACTTTCACAATAACTGAATTATCTCCAATTCAGAATGTGAATCATAAAGCTCTTTTATTTTTTTTATGGCATCATAAGTTGTTTTACTTTTAGTAATGTATCTGCTTACCTCTTCTGAGACTGAAGCAGATATTAAGGCAAAGGCCTTCTTATCGTTGTGAGTTGTTTCCGATCATCAGGTTGCACCGGTGTATTTTCTCCTTCTCCTTCACAGACTCCATCCCATAAATCATTAAAGATAAGAGTATTTTTAACTTTCCTAAACCACTCGTAATTTTCCTTTCCGGAAAGGACAAACCCAATTAAGGACACCAAGGAGTTCATTTTTATTTTGGAAATCTTAAAAAAAAAACTGGTCTCAATTATTGCCACAGAATTCCTTTAAAAAAAGACTTTGTTTCTAACCACCTCCTGACACTAATTTCTCTTAAAAAAACTCTATTTTAACTTGCAGCACGGATTTCTTAAAAAAAAAAACTTTTTTTTTAACTTACTGGTCCATACCACTTCAAATCACTTGCATTGGGTTTGATGCTGTGCCACAACATTGCCTTCGCTACAACCGCAGTCAGACTTCACCAAGAAAATCCCGCTGGCAAGGATTCAACACTGGAAATCACAGTTGGACTTCACCAAGAAAATCTTGCTGGCAAGGATTCAACACTGGAAATCACAGTCGGACTTCACCAAGAAAATACCATTGGCAGGGATTCAATTCTGGAAATCACAATCCCACTGGTAGGGATTCAATGTTGGAAATCGCAGTTGGACTTCACATAGCAAGCACACCAGCATGAGAGGGTTCGAGTTCCTCCACAACGACAGTGGGCATCGAACAGATTACCGGGGGTCAGTTGTCTTGCAGCAAAGCTGGCTCATGCCGGATCATGACTCTCACATGAGTTTTCTCCAGAATGAAGTTTGAACCCTCTTCTTCTCCCAGAAACTCCAATTCAAAGTCTTACGCTGGTAGATTCTCCAATCGAGAAATACCGCCAGCAAGTTGATGCCCCAGGCTCTGATACCACTGCTAACTCATTAACATGTGATCTATGTTCAATTCATGAAATCAGCATTACATTTATAATTGAATTACTAACTGATCTAACTGATCATAACTAACTACCTAACCTAACTAAAAAGAATCCCATAGGATCCCGTAGGATTACAACATAATTTTAATTGATTAAGTTATATACCAAAGCTAGAATGGGTCAATATCTTAAACATAAATGTCCGAGGATTAGCCCAATCCATTGAACCTTACCAAAAGACATGGTGCTCACAGGAAGGCCATCAGTTACAGGGTCAAATCTAGTCTACTTTCTCAAGTTACTAAGAAAGATTATTTAAAAAAAAATTAAAACACTGTAATTAACTACATTTTGAAAGAAAATACTTATACAATTTTGTCAATTGATTGGACTTTGAATGTGAGAACATTTCACATGAAAGTCACTAAATGCATTCACATCAATCTTCTGAAAATATCAAATACAATTGGAGGCAAAGTAGATGTACATATAAAATTCAATTTTCTTTGGGTCCATCACGATTAGACTCTCTTTGGGTCCATCAAGATTAGGCTCCGATTGTCAAGCTGGTTGGCTGACCCCTTTTAGCGTGTCACCTAGGATAACTACGTAGAAAAAGGAAAAGAAAAAGCAAGATATACGTACAAAATAGAATATAAAAAACAAGCTACAAGATTTCAACATATACATCTTTTTCATTAGTGGAAGGCAAACAGGAATCACTAGAACACTCTCAAATAATACATCTTAAAAAAAATAAAAGCAATTGTAATGGAAACCTCTTCATAGTATTTCATAATATTTGATAACATTTAGAAAAATCAGTTGTATTGTCTATTTGAAGTATTATGAATGAGGAGAAAGGCTTGGCAGGCTACTTAGAGGAAGAAGAAAGGAGCTAGTAAATTCTATTAGATTGAGAAAATATTTAATGAAGTATACTTTAGGTTGAGAAAGGATTTGTTAGAGTATAGTGAGAGTCGAAGGAGTTCAATCTAAACTGGTTGTGGAGACAAGTTTCAGTTTAGATTTTCATAGTTCAAATCTTGTTTTGAAAACCTTAAATAATGATGGGATACAACTCTAGAGCATTATCACCATCACAACTATTGGACAAGGAGAAAAAATAGATGCAAAGGATCTAAAATGGAATGTCGTATTAACTTTGAAGTCAATTCAAGGGACATAGATCCCAAGCTTGATGGTGAAGGGTTCATAGGTCTTCCTTCGCCGAGAGTACAAAGAATTGGGAGTCTTGTAGGAATCCAATCATATACAGTTTGAAACTTTGAAAATTTGACAGCCATAAACTTTGAAAAAGGACGTCTGAAAAGACATAAACCATGTCTGTCCTGTCTAATTAGCACACATGCATGTGTCATTAGTGTACATATGTGCATTATACATCATGTATGTTGGAGAACCAACACACTCTGAACAGATAATCATACAGTGCACTTCCTCACATGTAGCACACATGCAGGATGATAAGTCATATTGGTTGAAAGCCCTCCTAGTATCCTTTTGTGGCATTGCCCTCACTTATTGTAGATTAAAACACATAAACAACCAAAAAAAACACTCAGAATTCTCCCACTAGTGAAGCTACAAGGGTAGAGAACATGAGCAGAAGCCTCACTAACTCGCAACCTGAATTCATAATGGCTTCAATTGTGAAAAGACAAAAACTACCTACCTTCACTGGGATGAGCAACAAGGATATCATCAGGTACTGTAACATTTGTGAGACTATCTGGATAACACATGATTAGAACAATGAGCCATTTTGGTCGAAAGTTACCCCCACCTACTTCTTGTGGCATTACATGACTTTGACAAAGATTAAAGATGGGCCATTTTAGAACATAATAAGAATTATAGACTGCACACACAAACAAGAATTTTGCAGATTAAATGTTCAACCTCGAACAAGAGAAAGGTGAAGCGTACATATCAACAATTTGAAGTTAAAGTCACTAGTTACACATATTGGAATGCAAGACCCTGATGACTTCACTGAAGAGATGTTTCATGGATGGGTTTTTGCCAAAGTAGAGGATTAGAAATAAAGACATACCCCCTATGCCATAGGAAGAAGCATGAACAGGGACATTAAATCTAGAAAATGAAGGCTGTGGGCAGGAATTTCTTCTAGAAAGAGAAGAAAATTTAAATTGTTAAGTGAGGATATCGAGATTGCAGATGAAATGCCCAACCTCAAACAAGAAAAGGGTGAAGCATATGTATCTACAATCTGAAGTTAAAGCACTAGTTAAAAATATGGGAACGCAGGTCAATGATGGCCTTACTAAAGAGAAGTTTTATCGATGGGTTGTTGTCAAAGTAGAAGATTAGAAAGAAAGCCATACCCCCCACGCCATATGAAGAAGCATTAACTGGGGCATTGAATCTAGAAAATGAAGGTCGTGGGCAGGCATTTGTTGTTGAAAGAGAAGACAATTTAGATTGTTAACAAAGAATAGTGCAACTGCAGATGAAATGGTCAACCTCAAACAAGAAAAGGGAAGAGCATATGTATCTACAATCTCAACTTAAAGGCACTAGTTAAAAAGATGGAAACACAAGTTACTGATGGTTTCACTGGAGATGTTTTATGGAAGGATTGTTGCCAAACTACAAAATTAGAAACAAAGTCATACCCCCTATGCCATACGAAGAAGCACTGAGGCATTGAATCTAGAAAGAAAAGGTCGTGGACAGGCATTTGTTGTGGAAAGAGAAGAAAGAACACCAACAAGATCACCAATAGAATATAGAAAATAAATGGTGGCAATTGAATCTCATTGAATCTCTACCTTCAGCAACTGGTGTGTTAATGTATAGAATGGAAAACATAATGAAAGAAATAGGCGCAAGGAGAGCTTAGTTGCTTTGTACATCTTGTAGGAAGAGTATTCACTCCAGAACAAGGCAGTAGAGAATGCCCTCTCCAAGTTTACCAACAAGGAATACATGGATTGGTGCAGTTTATTAAATACTTGAGACATTGGTTCAAAAAAGGAAACAAAGAGTGACAGACAAGTAACACCCCTATCTTATACCAATTATAGATTAAAACACATTAACCAAAAAGTAACCACTGAGATTATTCCCACTGGCAAAGCTACAGGGCTAGAGACCTGAGTGGAAGCCTCAATGAGACAAAACCTAAATTCATAATGGCTTTAATCATCAAAAGACCAAAACTGCTTCCTTTCCCCAGGGCAAGAGCAAGAAGGATACCATCAAGCACTGTAACATTTGTGAGACTATTTGGGCAGCACATAGGTAGGACAATGCATCGTACTTGTTGAAAGCCCTCCCAGCAACATTTTGTGGCATTGTCCTCACTTATACATGTTATGGAGTAAAACACTAAGGGAGTAAAACACTAATGGCTCCAAGCATGAAAAGAAAAAACCCACCTACCTTCACCAGGATGAGCAACAAGTCCACTATGATTGTAATTATGTGTATGACCATTTTATGAAGTGCCCGCAATTGAAAGGGAGTCAAGAGCTATCTTATCTGAAGAAGCATGGTAAAAAATAGGAAGCCTGCACTATGGCTTCCTAGGTTCAGAATAAGAAAGGCGAATAAAAGTAGAGTAGACCCAAAAGAAACATTGAGGGCACAAGATAGGAACCTCTACATGCTCCACACCACTAGGACTACAAAGGCTAAGTAAAGTCCAGGAAGAGACAAAGGGATTATCTAAGGAAGCACTCAAATAGCAAGGAAAGTGTCATCTAATACAACCATGGTTGAGTCCGATAAGTAAATTCAGTCAAATTCCAGAAACTCTAAATAAAACTATAAACCAAAAGGAGCATAGCTGGAAGAGCGTTCAAAAGAACAAAACCTGTCACCACACAGCACTGCAGTCAAATTCCAGAAATTCTAAACAAAACTATAAACCAAAAGGATAATGCATATTAT
>JAXQQM020060515.1:0-23763 GCA_034641835.2 Pinus albicaulis | reverse complement strand
AGTGAAATTTCTTATTTTAAAGTTTCTTTCACTCCTTGATTTGGTTGGGCTTTCTTTCCACCCGCCTACATGGTGAGGTAACGTGTGAGGATAGGAACAACTCTCTTTTGGGGCTTGTGATGAAGGCTGAAGATGAAAGGTTCAAGGCATCTGGCTTCCACCATATTCATAGTGAGTCGATGGCGGCCTTTAGTCGAGAGTTCGGCAGGCTCACCCCCACCCAGCGGAGGTTTGATGCTTTGGCCCTTGCCCGATGCGGACAAGCGAGTTCCTACGAGATTAGCCATTTGACCGTGGCAGAGGTTTTGGAATATTGAGCAACGAATGAATGCATAATCACATATATAATGAATGCATTCATTTCTCTCTCTTTTATATAATGAATGCATATATGATATATGTAATTACGTCATTGTCACTCTTATGTAATGCAGATAAAACGGGTTGACCAGGTGAAGTATGGCCCGACAAGAAAGATATTGTCTTAGCCACCCACTAAGTATTATTTTCTGACTGAAGAAATGGGTTGTTAAGGGCAGGCAGGAAGAGAGATCAATCAGCAGGTAGGTACCCCGGCTTTTGGTTAAGGTCCCAATGTGGAATGAGTATGTTTTCTATAACCGGAAGCCAAGCCGATTATCCAAGTAAAGTAACCAATGCAATAAGCCCAACCGATCCAAGTAGCTTAGTATCCCAGCAATGACTGGCATAAAGTGAATCAACACCTGTATTGACGGCGGCTATCTATGGGAAAGCGGTAGCGATCATAATCCCTCATCAAGTAACATCATCATCAAGTAACCTCATTTGTGTAATGAAGCTCTGAAGTAGCTATTATCCGTTTCATTGATCCTTGTGTCATGTGTTGCATTAAGAAAGAAAGCAATAAACTGTTTGTTCTTCTATATCTCGTGTATCTGAAACTCGTTGACAACCTACTTCATGTTAACGTCGAGTTGGTAACACACATAGTAGGATCACCACCACCTCATTCCAGGGCACGGGCTATCGGGAATTCCCCTCACTGACTCACTGGGAAAATGTTATCGAGAAAAGGCAACACGCTTAGAATCATCACCTGCTTCCTGGGATGTTTGACCAAGAACAAGGCACGTATAACTTCCCTATCCTCTTCACATACTATTACTTATAAAGCACGAACACCTCCTTTGGTGTACGGGGGATCTATGACTGGTCACGTCGAACTGTTCACACATGGACAACTATCTCCCTCCAGGTCACGGGGTATTGCAACTGGTGGGGTCTAATATCCTAACCTCTTGGGCACGTAAAAGCGAACACATTGAACTGGGCAAGGGGTATCGGTAATGCCCTTAACCTCACTCACCTAATGCATTGTGTAAGCTCAATTGTGTAACATAAAGCGTATCGTAACTCAAGTGGATCTTCATGCATCGAACCCCAAAACCTCGCGCATCATCGTACCTCAAGAATCGAAGCAGCATCATGGTAAAATCAAGCAGGGCTAGTGAAAGGGGATTTGTAGCATATGGTTAAGTGAAAGGGTAGAAGTGCAAGGGTAATGTGGAATGCGGTAATTTGGATTGAAAGGGTAATGGGGAATGGTACTGGGAATGCTGGGAATGTTGGGTCCTTTATATGGGAATGATCAGTACGTGAGCTGGGTATCAAGTAAGAAATAGAATTGTTTTGGCTGGATCGTATTGGGACGTGAGATGGATATGACCGGTACGATAAACGGGAATGATGGGGACGTGATATTGGTAATGACAGTTACGCTTTTCTTTCTTGGCGGGTCCTCTATTTGGAACACTTTTCTTGTAAGATGTTGGCAGTTGCGGGTTGACACTAATCGTTGAATGAGGAGTACGGCTGTGATGTTGGCAGTTGCGGCTTGAACTGTATGCGTACTGAATGGTGTGGATGGCATGTATGTTGAAAGCGTGGCTGGCATGTATGCGGCTTGAACGGAATGCGTGAGAGCGAGAATGGTGGGGGGAAGCGGGGGAAGCAGGTTGCCCTGAATGCGGGGCGTATGCGGTAGTGGTCATAATCATGGGGGCAAGCGGTAGCGATATATTGATTCTGCCCCGATCTAAGCTATGCACATCACTCTGCCTTGGTAGCTTATTCTTTCCGTTCAGTGTCGTCCGATGCTGTGCCGCCGTGTGCCGTTGCATACCGGTGGATGCTGTGCGGTGCATTGCCAATGCATATGGGGGGAGTTGGCTCTATAACACTACCGGGGGAGGCTAAAAGGAACAACCAATCATCTCTATGAAGCAAGGGCTCTATAACAACTGGGGCTAGATGGAACAACCAGTCGTCAATCTGAACCGGGTGGTTTGGCCTTGGTTGGTATGGGTAGGTGTGGCCATTCATTGGTGTAATTATTCCTTAGTTAGTGCTACTTTGTGTAAAGCCTCAAAGAATACAGGCAAGACAATGATGACGAAAGAAAGGTATGCTGATGAAGATAGATGGGTATGCTGATGAAGATATATAGGGGCCAGCACCAAGGGATTTATCTGTACGCATTAAACCTTGTGGCACTGTAAGGGTCAGTAGTATCGTGTGGGGGTGGTTGATAAATCATAGCCAAAAGAAGGTTTATAGGGCCTAGTCCCTCACCATATTAAACTAAAGGTGGGGGGGTGGTGGAACCAGGAAAGGAGTGTCATGGGCACATTCTGGAAATATATAAACCGGGATGGGGAGCTTTTTATCTCCAAGGATGAAAGATCTAATAGTGATCTGGGTCCCCTGTATATTATGCCTCTCTACCTCTACTGCTTACTTATCGTGGTGCTAAGCGGTTCGATATTCTGTTGATCCAAAAGCATCTAAGCCACCAGCATATCCACCAGGAGCAGATCCTACAGAGCCAGTTGTTTACCTAGTGTTTGATCCGGTCGATTTAGTAGTAGATGAAGCAAGTGATTAAGCAGATCTAGATCTAGCATCAGTAGACCTAGTAGCATAAGTATAAGCACGAAGAGTTATATACCCCGGTTATCCAGCAGCACCAGCATAAGAAAAGCCAAGAGCTAGGTCAAAGGCTAGAGCAGCAGAAGCATAAGTAGCATAAGCAGATCCAGTCGTTGATCGATACCCATATCCACCGGCAGCAAAGCAAGAAAAAGAAATCGAGAAAGCATCGACGAAACTGCATGCATTTTGCTTAATCGAAGAAGTAACTTGACCTGGCTGGACTTACAGAGCACAGTTGATTAGTACTTCATAGAATCCATCTCATAGGGGAATGAGCCCTTTCCTCACCACATATATTAATTATTCGATATATAAAGCTCTCATCTGGTCTATTGGCCTCTGTTCCAATTCCAATTCCAGATCGGGGGGGATGCATATCCAGTACATGTTTTTCCAAGAACAGAGCTAGTCGAAGCCTATACCACCAAGTAAGGACAACCGCCAAGTCCACCAAGTGGTTACACCCGCCATATGCGAGAGAGTGTGCCTAGCAAGTGAGGCAAAGAAATGGCAATAAGCTAGTGAGTGCCGCTTTATAACGACTAAGTAAGTGAGTGAAAATGACCAAGTGCTACTTGATTAACCGTTAGGCTAAACAATCAATGGCTAGACATGTTGCTAGACGTTAGGCTTGACGAACTCACTCGAGAGATGGTCGAAACCGAGGGCTGGGATAAATCAACCAAAGTTGGTTGAACCCGAGGCTGGTCTAATAAAAGAACCAGGGCTTGCTTCTCGCTTGCTGGGAGAATCCGGGCTGGTCGAAAGAAACCCCGGCTAGTCGAACTCGAGGGTTGACAAAATCACCCAAAGCTGGCTGGTACCCATAATTCCACCACCCTGGTTATTGCTTGCTTGGACGCTAGACCCAGCTGCTTAACTGGATTTGAGTTCATTACTTGCTGGCTGGTACAAGAAACAACGGCTGGTCGAATCAACCCCGGCTTGCTGCTTGCTTGCTGGCTGGTACAAGAACCAGGGTTTGCTTTTTATCACTTGCTGGATAGATGGATGTTTTATTACATATATAATGATTATATATCTATTTAGTATAATATATACTTTTTGTTCAAGTTACTTATTATAAATATCCATTGGATAGCCCACCCATTGCACCCATCGTGAAACAGTGATAACACCAAAAGGACACAGTGAAACCTATGATCAATCGAACTTGCTGCTTGCCGGAGTACAAGTACAAGCTCACGAAACCAAGACACGAGCCCAACAACTGCACACGTCAATGCAATATATCAACGATCCCAACCCCTCGAACTCCTGATCTCTCCCTATCATCAGGTAGGGCTAGTGCTTTAAGCACTCCGATAGGTCGAGGGCTTCGTCGATGGACCTGAGAAGGCAAGGACTAAAAAGATTGGCAGCAAGGCTAGTAAATTCCACCTGCCTCTCATGGGTAACCGTTCTAAAAAGGAATGTTTCATCAATAAGAAAACGCATTTAGGTGCCTTGATGAGGAATTACCGGTACCTCCTAAATAGAAGATTATATTAGACGAAAACATAGAATGAGTATGTTTTCTATAACTGGGATCAAAGCTTAGTAATCAAGCCAAGCCTAATAGCGCAGCATCCACAGTAGCTCAGTCGAGCCAGCTCCGGCTATTACTGGCATCGCCACCTAGGATCTCGCCTGCATTGACTCCTGGATCGAGTACCGGCGGCAAAGAGTCCTGGCAATGTGATCGGCCATCGACAGGCCTTGTGATAAGTACCTCCTGGCTCTGACCACTGTCTATCAACTGCCCGCCCTTGTGACAAGTAGTTCCAAGCAATGAGACCTGACTATGAGTGGCACTAATCTTCGTGAGTCTTCCCGGCAAGCACTGGCAATGAAACCGGTTATGGATCTCCTTCTGACTATGAGAACTGTCAATGATTGGCTCTTGGTTGACCCCCTGGCACTAACCATCTCTCTGTAAATGATTGAGCTTCATTAACTGAGTAGAGCATCATTCATGCACTGACCGAAGCTTCATGGATCGACCAGAGCATCATTCCTGGGCCAACCAGAGGTTAATATTGCACTGACTAGAGCTTCTTGCTGCACCTTCTAGCTCTATAAGTTCCTGTAAGGACTTAGTTCCATCCGGTAAGTACTAGCACTATAGACTTACAGTTGTGTCCATGTAAGTACTACTAGCCCTATAATAAGTACAGGCACTTTAGACTATTAGCTGTAGAGAAAGTACTACTAGAGACAGTAAGAACTACTAGCTTCCGTCTGTAGAGTAGTAGCTATAGAGTAGGCCCTAAGGCCATAGAGAGTTTAAGCTTTAGCCTTAGTACTAGCCCGTAGAGACTTCCGGTAGTCTTTAGTCTTTGCCCTAAGGTCTTGCCATAATGCCTTAGAGACTATTGCCTTAAGCCTTAGAGTTTCAACTTTAAGAGACTGTAGTTCCATGTCAATTAGCCTTTATATACTAGCTCTAGTCTATTCAGTAGCTGCATGTACACTTTAACTAGAGTGAAAGCTGAAGTCTATGCACTATGTCCGTGGGTAACTAGACATAGAGTGAAAGCCTTAGAGTCAGCTCCGTGTAAATTAGCCTTCCTTTAGACTTGCTTTAGCTTAGTCAGTTCCATGGAGTAAGGCGATGGCGGCTTTTTAGTTCTTCAAGTTGATGGCGGTGGTCGAGTCATGCTTACGCATGATGGCGGCCTTTATAGTCGAGCCTGCTTGCGCATCCTCACCATATGAATAGTGAGCCCCTAACCGGACGTTGGTCGAGCCAGCTTTCGCTTCCTCTCCTTCACCTAGCTTTCAATTAAGGGGCCTGACATTAAGTAGTTGGGCTAAAATAGTATAGACAAAGAAAGATATCTGTCCTGTGCGCACTTATTTCCCTGGCACGCTAACTCATATATAACATATTTACATATCTCGGGTAATAGGGGGATAGCATAAAGCCAAGGAGATAAGTGCATAACTCCAAAGATCATTTGGCGAATACCGGCCAAGGAAAGAAGTCCACTGTATCTAATTTGTTTGAGGGAAGATAGAGAATAGTATGTATAGGCTTTCCGAACTATTGGCCTGGCTTTCAATTAATATCTCTTATCCAGTAAGTAACTCTATCCAATCAGTCCAATTACTCTATTTATGAAGGGTTACTCTACTATCTATGAAGAGTTACTCCATCTATGAAAGGTTATCTCTATAATTAGGTTTATTCCTAACGCGAAAAATGGTTGAAAAGGAAATCTATTCTTTCCCGCTAGTAAAAGAACGAACGATAGTGAAGTGGTGGGGTTACGCCTTCCTTGACCAGTCCACCAAGAAAGAAAGAAAGCCTTGTTAGCCAGGAAGAAAGCCGGGCAATAATAGAATAAAGCCAGGAATAAGGCCCTTTAGGTTAGGATTCAGAGTTCGATTAAAGGCCCTTTCAGTTCAGTCCAATTAATCCAGCTATGAAAGGTGATGTATAATTCCCTGTCCTTTCAGTCTAATTACTCTCTCTATGAAGGTTTGGGTAAAAAAGTCTAGGGTTACAAGGTCTAGGTTTATGTCTGGGTTACTCTTTTGATAGGGTTACCAGTTTATGCCTTCCTCGACAAGCCCAAGAAATCAAATCTCATTAGTGCTAGTGGTACTTTCCCAAGCAGCCGCCGGAGCAGGAGAGCAGCTGAGCAGTTGAGTTGAGTAGGTTACCAGTAGAGCAGGTAGGTAAGCCGGAGAGTAAGTGAATCGATCTAGTAGATAAGAAGACCGACCAATAGTATTATGATTGGTGAAAGGCTAGGGCAACGTGGTAAAAAAGCTTGGGTAACGTGGGTAACTTGGTGAAAAGGCTAACTTAACTTGGTTTTGAACTTGGTGAACTGAACTTGGATAAGCAGCAGTAAGATGAGCAACGATAAGTAGCTGCCGGAGTAGGTGACCAGTATAGGAAGCAGGTGACTAGCCGCTGGAGCAGCCACCAGTATACCAATTGACTTTCCCAACCCATGTCCTGCTGCCCTTACCAATGAATAAATCTATCCAGTAAATAAGCTTGCCCCCAAAAAAGGTATCCCATCCACCTCTACTAAAAAAACTTGATCGTTCGCTTGAAGACAAAAGGGGGAATGACTAACCAATATCCCCATGACCACATTATGGCTACCGACGATCGATAGAAGATCCCCTTTCATCGCTTTAAACACTTGCATTACGAGAGGATAAGAATATAAAGGTGAAAATACATCGCGCCTCATGAAGTCCCCTACGGGATAGAGGTCTGTGAGATAGCCAGCAGTACACTTGCATGAGTCCGTGGCAGATGGCGGTAAACTAAGGATAGCCAGTGGTACACTCCACACGACCTTCTTGGTGTGGTTGGTCAATTTCGCTCTCCAAAGCGGAATGGCCTTGATAGATACCCCGGTTCAAATGATCGCTTTCGCTTGAAGACCAAGGCATCCCGGTTACTCTACCAACCCACACTGAATCGTTGCTTTAAGATCAAGAGAATGGCAAAAAAATAGACCCAGTGATTGGCTCTAACCCATGACGATAAGATATGAAGGAAGTTCTATTTCAGACTGACCCATGAGTGCCCTACCGGGGAGAGGTGATTGAGATAGATAGATAGTCAGGTGTTCACATCCCGAATGAATGAAATGAGTCCATGGGAGATCCTTCAGCAATGGGAGATCCTTCAACACTTGTATGGATTATGTCGTGGGAGATCATAGAAGGCAGCCTTCATACGTTCTTCCCTCTCGTCACTTAGACGGAGCTGAGTAGTTCCTTCTCCTTCCCTCTTCACTTCACGTTATCGGACCTACACACAAAAAAAGAACATGGAGATATAGAGAGAGATAGAGATTCACATCACAAAGCAAGAGAGATATATTATATATGTGATTTCAACTGAGCTTTCATTCTTTCAGCAGTTCTTCTTAGAGCATGAATTTTTTTTATTTATTTGGTTTGTTATAGTACGGGCGCGATACGCTTTAGTGGGCGGCGCATGATTCTTTGGTTTTTTTGTTTTCACATATATAATAAAATAAGGAAGTTTATTTACTTAGGTGCACCAATTTACCATAGCAATTTCATACTAAGACATCAATACTTACTACCTCTTACTCGCCATGAATGGGAACCTCATCAACTTACTACTTTTCACCTTCCTTACACTCTGCCTTCGTGGGAATAACTTCAGGAACCTCCTGAATCTCCCCATTAGAAGAAGACCTATGACTAATCCTTCCCTTACCCTTTATATCCACTTTCAGCCATTTGAAGTCAGTGGGAGGGAAACAAAGCCCAGTCGTGTTAATAAGATAAACCATACTGATTTGATTCTTTAAATTATGCTTGCTGGCCGGGAAAGGAGCCGACAAAGGAATCGGGACCGAAAAAAACAAACCAAGTCGTGTAAAGGTGGTTATGAAATGAAACAACCTTACCCTCCGACCAACCTTGCTTTACTACACTTTGACTACTGTCTTCTGAACACAATCCTTCCTACCCTTACCTTATGATTTTCCCTATGACCTCCCCTTGTAAGCCTACCCTTTACATACGCTTTCTGTTAAACATAGGAAGGAAGTTCGTGTCTGTTCCCATTATGCCTGCACCAGACCCGCACAGGGAATAACCCTTTACCCTCTATACTGGACTAGGACCTGAATAATACACATTTTAGAAACATTGAAACCTAGAAACTCAACCTCCATAAATCCAACTCAAACGGAATACAGGAAACTTGGGATAGCCCGAGACGGTCAATACTTGAGTATACGCCCCCCCTTTCAATTAGCTGGTGGGGGTTGGTTCACTCGACTTCGTTTTACCCACACTTTATTTTACACCTCGTACGGATTTATGATAAGACAGCGAGATACAGACATGCATCGATCAGCACCTACACTTTGTTCTCTCAGGAAACATTGATCACTTACCTTTCACGACTTAAGGAAAGAACTCATATTGGTGGGGTTAGGCAGTCAGTCAGGCTGGCAGTTTGTGAGAAGGACGTGGGAGAGCCATCAGTACACTTTCAAGCTTGCCTTCTTGTTGGTGGTGTGAGGTTGATCGCTTTCGCTTGCCCCCAAAGGCTTCGCATTAAGAGGTTGGTTCACTTATTTCCTGCTTGACCCAGGGAGCTTTTATGAGTGCTACCGCTGGCCTACCGCCACCTGTCACTTAATGGGACACGGAACATGGTTACTTTATATGTCCTTACCTCTTGCACTCACTATAGAAAATCATTACTACTGATCCGACAGGGAGCTTAAACATTAAGGATAGACATACAATTATGAGGTTCAGTTTTGAAGGTGCACGTTGTTGAGGTTAGGCGGGTCCACTGACAGATCCGTTAGACATTCGAGGTGGCCCAAAAAAGAAAGAGAAGGGTGAGCCTGCCGAACTCTCGACTATAAGGCCACCATAGTTCTTTTAGGCTTTTTAGGTTCTTTAGCTACAAGATATTGACACAGAGGTCTTTTCTGCGAAGGTTTCTTGAGAGAGCAAGGTTGACAACAGCATGAAGAAGTATATATATATTGATATGTTAAAGTATAACTCATACCCAGTAGTGTGGGAAACGAAACGAGGAAATAAAGAAGTGGGCGCTTTTTCAGTGTTCTCGCGTTTTCACTTATATAATACAATATTGAATAATGTGGGTTCAGTTAGGTATGCGCACTGCTCATTAGCAGGTCTTAGCAGTGCTGCTGGTACCGGTCCTATCCAGTGAGGTATGGGCTAGTCAGGTACGGTCCGGTTTGATTAGGAATCAAAAGAAGGAAAAGAGCTTTTCCAGTTAGGTTTGTCAGGACCAAACCCATTTAGGACTGTGCTTGCTTTGGTTACCTCAACTTTAGGGTTAATCAATTTCCCCATTAGGAAAGAGAGCCCACTTTGATGAGGATATGTGTTCGAAAAAAACCAGCATCATGACTCATAAAAGTGGGAAGAGTGCATAGTATCTAAAATCACATATTCTAATCTCTATTTTAAGCAGGGAGAAGCATATGGTAATTCTAATATGATATTAACTCTACCATTTACACCATGATGAACCAGTGTATCAGTGTGGTTCCTCCTGCATTTTTGTGTCTTCATTGGTTTAGATCGATTGATCCGAGGTGATTGGATGATGATAGCTCGGTGTAGATTAGTTTGTCTTGCTTTATCAGTGTAAATCTCTATTGATTGCTTCGTTGTTGTTCCTGTTGATCATTGGTGTTAGTAGATCGATGGATGTTGTTTGATCGATGTTGATCCATGTATCAACTGCATGCTTAATCAAGGTCTCTTTGTTCCTCAGTATCCATCCATTTATCTAGTTAGCTTGGCGGTGTCTATACTGCCTGCTTGATTCCGGTATCTGTATCTTGACCAGTGTATCTTGGGTGGTGTTCATCGCTGGAATGATGTGGATAGCTCGGTTGGTTCGTGCTAGCTGAGAAGTGCTTGTGTCTAGGTTGATAGCCCTGTTTGTATAGCCTAGCCATTTTGCTCTTGCTTGCTTGAGCCAGGTAGAACCAGAACCAGTAGTAGCAACAGCACCACCAGAAGCAGAGGTAGCGGCAGTATGTCACATTGTTTCTCAGTTCCAACCATCGGTCTATTTTTCTAGTTACCGGTAGGTGGTAACTCCGATCGGAGCGAGTAACTAGCACTAAGCACTTTGCCTAGCTTACACAGTCGACTTGCACACATCATTTCCATTGGGAGATTCAGTTCCATATTATCCAGTTGGAATGAAAGCATATCCCGTGGACCTAGTTTTTACTTAGCCACAAAGTAAGAGATAGAGGCCGGAAGTGGGGGCAGCAGTGAAGGGAGCTGCCCTAAATGCAGTAGGGGAGGGAGCAGATATTACAGGACATTTTGACTCTCCAAAATCATGTGGCTCAATTCCATTATGGTAGGGTGGCTCATGTACGATTGTGGAGCTTACCAATTGTATCCCTCCACCTACTTTTATCTACAGTCTTAAATTGGAAAGCTTGATGGAATGACCTCCATAGATTCTGATGCTCAATTCAATCTTGAGGATCATCCATGTTAGACCCTTGATGAGAGCAGCTTTCATAATCAAAAATGGCCTAAGGTGCTGGAAATTAGCGTGGTTAGAAATTGACGATTGTCAGCTATCTCTAATGGTTGGTTCCAGATGTTCCCAGATGTTTCCATACGGTCTTAGGTCCCAGACGGTGCCATATTCCTTATAGCTGCTTGTTTCTTTCTCCTAGCCTTCTTCCTTGTAGCGCCCAATAGCTTGTTCCTTATGACTTGTCCCTCTTAATCATGCTTGGTTACTGCTACCGAGCGGATAGATACTAGCCTACTAACTAGCCAACCATATAAGATCTAATTGACTTGAAATAGCTGGCTTTATTACTAATAGCTGGACGAATAACTGGAACTAGCTTTAGGGATAGCGGAGAGCGGAACAAGGGTGAATTCTCAACTGTCACTGTCAAACCTTGCAGAGAGCGGAACAAGGATGAATTCTCAACTGTCACTGTCGGCCAAGCGTATAAGATGTTAGCACTGAACAATTGAGTTTAGTAGCATGAGAACTAAAGTAAGAACTAAAGTGGCTATTGCATATGATAGAGTGTGCTTCGTTTAGTACCCAATGGGCATCATCTTTATTCATGCACCTTAGTAGCATTCCTTCAAAGCTTCTACGATGGTGTAAAACACAGGTTCTTTTCCCTATTGGTATAAAAAGCGGAACTATTGGTTTGGGGCGTCTATGGCATTATAAGCCCTTATTCTGGTGTACTGGTCTTTGCCAACACTATGTGTCGGTAATCTATCTCGAATGGATGGGACCAACTCTCTGGCTTTCTTTCTTTTGTTCCCTTCCTTCTTATCTAAGCTGAATGGATGAGTCCACTGGATTAGATCACCTTAACCGATAGCTTACTACACGGATCTGGCCTACACGCAAATAGGCCCACCGACCCCTGGTCCTGATCATTTGGCCAGGTGAGTCTCTCTGCATTTGCTGGTGCCACTATGTACCATCCTACATGCCAGCATCACACAACGTCTGGTCAACTACTTCATGGTGATTTGGATAATATATCTAATCATCGGAGAATCCTACACAGCCCCGTATGATTTGGATAATATATCTAATCATCGGAGAATCTGACAACTCGAAAGAAAGAGCTTGAAGTGCTTGCTTTGGCTCAAGCTCTATAACTGAATCAACTCCAACTAGCTCATATGCTGACTGTACTGCCTTATGCCCCGGCTCTACATTGCAATGTTCTATATAAGGGAATCCGTCCATATAAATTGATGTTTCCACTGTGCCCACTTAAACAGGTTAATATGGCCAGCCACCTCTACTGGTTGGAAACTACAATTGGATATGCAACGTAATTAATCATAAAGCAACCGACACCAAAGATGGATGGGCCTATTTCATACCCAATTGATCAAGCGGAAGCAGCACCACCCGTATACGTGATAGGAAGGTCTCCACCAGCAGTGGTTCCAAGTCCCATTTATGGTTCCAGGCGTGGAGTGGTGCCCAATTGATCTTGTTTCATATCAATGGAATGAAATCTTTTTGATCCGAAAAATCTGTCCTTGATGCCTATTATACCATTCTAGCTACCCCTTGCCTCAGTCTACGGTGTTGCCTTAATGGAGTATGACTCAACCTTTGCTACTCGCTCTGTTTTTAGGAATTTAGCTACTGAATCCGCATTATTAGCGGAATGGAAAGTCATTTTGCATAGATGCTTATTCAAGGTCAACTACTGAAACTAGTGGGGGTGCTTATACTGGTACTTCCACTATGGCTGCTGGGTCTTGATCCGGAACTAGGTAACATAGCAGCTATAGGATCTTCTGCTTGTTCAACTGGTAGTTAACTGGAATTTTGATCGGCTGCTAGTGGTGGTTATGAATAAGGAATTGAGCGAAGGGAAGCTTAGGCTGGAGGGGCGAGGTGCTGGCTTAGGTGGCTTAGGTATTAGTGAAGACGGTAGTGGGTAAGCTACTGTATCTATAGACAGGACTGGGTATCGATCACGAAGGTCTGGATCACTAAGCTCTCTATATAATGGATCTCGAAATGGCCATAAGGTATAAGTTAATATTTTATAGATTCACCGATACTACAAGCTTTGATGGAAGGGATGCTGGCTCTTCATCTCGATCACTATCAGCGGGTATGGGTACCGATCCGGCTGCTCTAGCTATCTCTGTCTCTGCTATTGGATATGGGACTGGTTCTCTAATGAATGGAGCAGTAAGAGCTACTAGGCAAGATTGTGCTGATTCAACTGAAACTTGCCAGCCTCTGTTGCTTTCTTCGTCATTAATTCCAGGTCGACTAGCACTGGATAGGGATCAATGAATAGCCGCCCACCTATCTAATAAAAGGAATCAAAGTAATCTGCTAGTAGGATCTCAGAGTAATTGTATAGGTCAACTCAATAAACTAGGTCAACCACTTATATTAGTTTAGTAAACAACTGGAATTGAAACTGCTGAGTCAACTGCCGCCTATGTATGCTTATGGCTGGAAAAGGACTACTTATTTTACTGGACCTGGAACTGTAACTCAATCCGCTACCTTGACTCTAGAAACCTTAGCTGCGGTGCCTCTGCTACTAAGAAACAAACTACTGCCGCCTTAGCCTTATTAGGATCCGGAACTGAAAGGTAGTCACTGGTTGGTCAATCAGTATCCTATGTAATACCACACTTTGACATTGCAGATTTATCTCTTCTCTTCCTATGCCAATTGCATGGGCTGGCTTGCTGAGCTGCCACCTTATTCATGTGTGTCTCATTTGTAGAATGAAAATAATGGCATAAGGCTGGAGGAACTAAAGAGTGAAGAGTCAATCCGGGGGGGGGGGGGAGGTTAATGTTAGGATGAACTCTATTGTCAGATAAATGTAGGAGAATCGCGATAATGTCGGAGAATTACATGGATGAAAGAGAAAGGAATTGATTCAATGTGGTTTGTAAGTGAGTGTTCTGCGTCCAATTCCCATTCCTCTGCGTCCGATGAGCCTTCCCTTTAGTATGCCCATTTCGATGTTGACTCGCATCGTTGGAAACGTTCTCCCTGCCTAACAATCCCTATCGAATGGAAGTACCCGCTTTATTCGAATTCATGGGAACCTACCTTATTGATCTCAAACATCTCCTTCCACTCGACTTCCAACCCTATACTTTGTCCCTCCCCCTTCCAGATCTATCTATCCTAGACCATCTACTCCTTCGTTCCATATCGGTAGTTTGTGGGTCTCTCTATCTTCGGATGTGTGGTTGGTTGGACGTGGTCGGTGTGGGTGGTCAGTGTGAGTGATCCGCTTCTCCTGAGGCGTGTCCTGCTGCTTCGTATGATGATGCTCCGTTTCATCTCCTGATGAGGAGAGGCTGGTCCCACTTCCGAGGAGGCGAGGCGGGCAGGTTCCACTACTTCTGATGGGTTGCGGGCTGGCTTCGTTTCATCTTCTGCTAAGGCGGGGGTGGGCTCTGCTTCTGATAAGGCGAGGGAAAAATGAGGTTTTTAGAGCCAAACAGGTTGACGAACTCCGTCTCTTAACTCCGAGAGGGCAAAATTGAGGTTACAGATCGGAGTTTCGCTACAAATTATATAATAAACTACCGAAATAATAATATATAATAATATAATACAAATCGATCTCTCTCTCATTTGCATAATCATGAAGCGTAATTACATATTACCCACCCACCCCAATCCCCGAGGGGAGAGGATCTCTATATATTATATACGTAATTACGGTAATGAGAGAAGGGATAAGGTTACGAGCATAGATGGAATGAGCTTACGGCCAACTACAGCAGAGGGAACCACATTCTCTACCAAATATCCATGCTTCCCTCTACAGAAGCTGTTTATATATTACATATGTTCGGGAGTTAGGCCTGCGAGAGATATAATATTTCAACTTGACAGAGATAGGAGTAAGACAACGGAATTATGTTCTCAATCCTCTTTACGCCATTCCTTTGACTATAAACATCAGGCAGGTAGTCGAGAGGGCTGGCAAATAACAAAGCTAGTTCAAAGTGAACTGACTTACAGTCACTTTACTGGATGGCTTATTTAGGCTTCTTCGGGCATTTGCTAAGTTCTATGTTCACTTCATCCCCCTGAAGGATAGATGTTTCATTTGGTACGAAGTCGCTTGTCCGCTGAGGGCAAGGGTGAGGGACGTTAAGTGACTCGCCCGTTATGGGCTTCATGTGTAAGGCTAAACATAGGTATATTGAAAGCTAGGATTACTACTTTTCACCCGGAACCCTTTAGAATATATGTAATAATTAACTATCCCACCCCTATCTTCACTTAAGAGTGCATTTCAGCTTTCTCTTCCGGGGCTACTATAGTTGAAAGTCGATCTCTTTATTCAAGAAAATCTGGAATGAATTATAGTTGCCAGGTCAAGTTCCAAAACCCATTTAAGTTATAGCGCATAAATGGTTGAGTGCTCCCCCTTGCTAAATAGAAAGTCTATTAATAACGTAATATCGGTTGATGCATCCATATTACTTATCCAATAGATAGAGTCTCGATTTCCGGTCCCGGGCGAGCGCCCCATTATGCATCCATTATTAATATAGTGAGTCCTCCCGAGATCTATAGGCGGAAGAGTGCATTTCAGCCCTCAATAAATAAGTCTAGGAGGGAGAGAAGATCTCAGGCAGAAAGCAATCGAGATACGGCAGCAAGTTCGATGAAGGCATGTCTCCATGGGGAACCGAGGTAAGGTAAGAAGGTGGCGTGATCAATAAAAATAAGCAGTCCCATAACAAAAGCAAGCTCGACCAACCGGCCAGCCGCAATCTAGTTAGCATCGCACCCACCAGCGAACTATCTGGCAATCCTAGCTTTTCCATGTCCCCACACCAATAGTTCTAAATATTTGATTTTGCCATTATTCTTTAATAGAACGTCACCTTTCATCGATTTGTGAAAAATTTTACCAACAATGTATGAAGTGACCATAGAAGCATCACAAATTACCTTTGAAGCCATTGAAAGCCATAAAGAGAAGTTCATACTTAGCGAAGCGTAGGGGCAGGAAGGATAATGAGTGAAACCGGGCAGTTTGAAGGTGCTTGCTCCCACACCGCCTTGTACCTGGTAATTGAAATACTTCAAGGTTGGCCTATAGGGAGAGTAATTATACGCCTTTGTACTAATGCCTGAGACAGACTTGGAACCTTGCCTAAGAACAGCACGTAATTGTCAACCCCCTATTCCCGTAGAGCGGTAAGCTTGAACCAGCCATCCCAACCAGCAAGACTAGCAATCCTAGCGAGTCCAATCCGCCTAGCCGTGTGAAACTAAGTCAAATGCCTTTCTTCCAAAGTAAAACGTCACTTTATCGGTGAAGTCCCCCCCACCCAACAATAAGTAATATGGGGCCCTAAACAAATAGAGGACTATATAAGGGTGGAAAATTCGCTAGTTCAAGGTGGCGTATGCCTTGGGATGATAGATAATGCTAACGTGGCAAGATATGGTAAATTCCAGAAGGGAAAGGTGGCGTTTACCATCCAACCATACCGGCAAACAAGGAAGCCAGGCCGTGTTCGTTTTATTGGACCAGCCCGATTATTTCGTTTCTTCTCCTATCCCGGCCCACCCGCCTGCCTGGGTGGATGCTTTCTCCAAGCAAGCATCCGTGTCTGTATATCTTGGTATAGAGTTTTGGTATCGGTAGATAGTATTGGTATATAAATATCGGTATAGATAGATATATCGTTCACATAGACTTAACTTAACATCACTTCTGCTTCCGCTTCTTTTCTCTTCTCTAGTTCGCTCAACTTCCATTGTATTTCGTGTATCTCTCGGTATAGAATAGAGGTAGAGTATAGAGATTTCTTGAGTGTCGGTAGTTCGTGTAGAGAAAAGAGCTATCTCTCGGTATAGAATAGAGGTACATAGGTTAGAGTTCGAGTAGCGATCTAGAGTATCACGTATTCGGACTACACATAAGTCTGTATTTCATGGATGTAACAGAAGATCATGGATTGAATGGATTGAACATAACGTCTATTTTTCATTAGCTTGCCTGGTAGGCCATAAATCAATCTATAAATAAGCTCTTGTCGATCTGAGCATTAAGGTGTGTTGATTGGTGTACTCGTTATAGGGTAGTTATAGTGTTGTGGTAGGCTTGACTTATGGCTTTTGTTTGGCTCTTGCCCCTCCCTGATGGAGGTTAGCTCTATCTAGTGTGGTGGGCTTGGCTCAAAGCTTATAGCTCAAGGCTTCTGGCTGCTCCTGGTGGGCTAGAGGTTGAATGACTAAAGGCGAGAGGTTCAAGGTGAAAGGCTTCTTCTGTTGAGAGGTGAAAAGCAAAGGTTTAATGGCTAAAGGTCCTAGGCTTTAGTTTGGCTCATGTACCCATTGTATTTTGCGATTCCAAAATTGTAAATGGACGTATATAACAACTCGATGTATATTCGACATGGTGGTATGATCATCGCTAAGGTATCAAGCATCACAAAGGAAGGGGGAAAGATCAATCACAGCGGGTAGGTGGTAACTGAGTTCAGTATTTCACTGGGTGATTCAATAACCGTGGGCAGTTGGAAACTGAGATTGGTTAACTGGGGCTTTTCGGTGAACAGCTCGTAGCCAAGAACTGGGCCTTTCTTTCGGTGACCGCCCCTAGGTCTTGTCTTCATTATCATGTTGGGTCAATGTGCCCCATATGATGGCAAAATTTTTGGTCCCCTTCTGTTATAATGTGCTGGGCTCAATGGGTATGTGATTGATGCATCCTCATCAGGTTAGTAACTATCTATCCCCATGGATTCGTCAAGGCTTGCTTTAGTTCGACCAGCTCTCGAGTTCTAGTGGCATAACGGGTTTGACTAGCTTCTTCGATTTGGACCAGCCCTCGGTAACGTAAGCAAGTGATAGTCAAGTAAGAAAAGCAAGCAGCAAGCAGCTGTCAAGTTAGTTCATTGTTGTCAGGTCACAAGAATCAAGATGGGTATCAATCGAGAGATCGGGGGGTGAAAATAGAGCCAGGAGTAATCACGTAAGTAAGCACGTCATTCAATCGTTCTTCCCTTAAACCCCACCCCCAAAAACAAATATGGAGCAATTTCATCAATCGAGCGGTTTCACTGATGGCGGCCCTCACCATATGAATAGTGAGTACCTCCGGTCCTTTGGTCGAGACGGGCTTAACGCCCTCCTCGACCTCGTAACCTCGGCCGAGTCCCTACCAGGCCTCACCTCTATGAAGAAGGTGAGCAATAAATCGATGGCGGCCTTGTGTTCTTCGCGTTCCTCTCTTTTGGGGCCCCTCCCCCAAAAGAGAGTTGTTCGTCTCCTCACACGTTACCTCACCCTCACACATATGAATGTATGAGTCCCTATCGGGCCTCTATTTTTTAGGAAATAGAGAGATAAATCCCTTCGAGCCTATTTTTCCATTTTCACATGGCGGCACTTATTTCACTTTGACTTACTACTTGAGCTGTTTCCCTCGGCGGCACTTTGGTGAGGGTGAGCTTTCCGAACTCTCGACAAAGGAGAGGAATTGAACTCTCGACAAGGGGGAGAGGAATATCTTTCGATGGCGGCCCCCTTGTGGAGAGTTCGCTTGCTCACCCTAGCCCGATGCGGACTAGGGACTACGTTCCTAGTCATTTCGCCATTTTCTCTTGGCGGAGCTTTGAAGCTTACTTTTCTTCTTTCTAAAAAGAGAGTAATCACTTATACAAGAGAATCAAAGAGCTAAAGTACTACCCCTCTAATAAGCCATCCCATCTAAGCATACATAACTCCTAGCCCGGCCCTGCAACTTGCCTCTTAACTCTCTCAATAGGCTGATAACGGAAGCACATACCAATCCAAACCCTCCAACTCTCTCTAGGGGCTTCTCACTCACCATTTTGAATGAATGTGTGGTCTCCAATAGAGAGTTGGAGGGCCACCCTGATTTGTATGTCCTTCCGTCTCCAATCTTCCAAATTACGTAATTCATTATATATGTAATTATGCATGCATGGAGGTTAGTGAAGGTTTCCCTCCTAAGGGGAAAAAAAGGCCCCCATGGCCCCCCAGCAGTACCCATTAAGCCTCATCTCTAAAGATCCAGGACCAAAGCCCCACATTATAGATTCAATGGAGCCATAAAAGGTTATATGCATTTTTATAACATGATAATGGTTGATTGAGTTGTAACTTGTGGGATAATATTATTTCTTTTTACTGTTATTGTAATAAGTATATTATTTTTCAATTTAAAATTATCAAAGTTTAAATAGAAAAAAAATCCATAATAACAATAATAACAATAATAATAGCTTAATTAAAAAATCAATAAAAGAAAAAATAATACAATAATAATAATAATAATAATAATAATAATAATAATTTAACAAATCTTTAAACTAATACATCTATAAATCAATATTCAAAATAATATATTAATATATAGAAATAATGAGAGTATATTTATAATCATATAAATAAAAAATTAAAAAATATATTTTGGCATATCACACTAATATATCTACATGAAAATAATACATATACAATAGTAATAAAGAAAGATTCCTACTTATACACATACAAATGTAGAAAAGAATAGATTAATACACACATGAAGAATACATTTGTACACATACAAAGAATACAAGTTAACAAGACACATATAGGAATGTAGCCAATAATAAATTCATACACATGAATACATTCATACACATACAAAGAAAAGAATACAAATAAAGAAGACACATTGGAAAGTAGATTCATACACACATGAAGAAGACATTCATACACATACATAGAATACAAGTAAATAAGACACATTACCAAAGAATATATTCATACACACATGAATAAGGCATTCATACACATACAAAAAATACAAGTAAATAGTCACATATAAAGGTAGCAAAGAATAGATTCATACACACACAATAAATACATGTAAACAAGACAAATGAAATGCAACAAAGAATTGTTTCATATACATATAAATCTCATACAAGTAAATACTTCTCAGACAAATACAACAAATAATACATTCATACACATAAAAGTAAAGAATATCCATACAAAAGAATACTGAAAAGATACACACACAAAGCAAATAAGGAAGGAATACCGAAAAACATTCAAGATAATACAACCAACTCTTAAAGATAATTAAATGTATATACATAGAAACACTAAAACCACTACTCTAACACTCAATGCAGACTCAAGAAATACACACATATACATACAAATAAACAATGAAAAAATAGTCAAAAGCATGCAAAATGAGACATTCATCAACATAGAAGAGTAAACAATTCAAACAAGTACATACAAGTAATGCAAAAAATTTCAATAATACATTCACACACAACATATAGAAGTATACATCTCATTCATTGATAAATTCCAAAATAAAAAACACAACAAATATATTATTACTATGGCAATGCAACTAATTAAAACACTATTTCAATTCTCAAAACAATGCATTCATATACATACAAAATAAAGAATCCAAAACATACATTATTACCAAAATACTTTCATAAATTTATATATGTAAGCAAGAATTATATAAATAATAAAGCCAATACATAAATATTTAAATAAAAAAAATTCATACAAATAAATAATAAAAATATTTAAATATTTACCAACACTCTAAAAAAATATTAGTATTTTATTTAAATCTATAAAAATATTAATAAAAATATTATAATTCAAATATCATAATAACATAGTTATAATAAAACTATATAAATAAATAAATAAATAAAATCACAACTAAAAAAGTTGCTATAAAATTAATAAAACTAAGTAATGTAATTAATAAATAAGAGAGAGGAAAAAGAATCTTTTGATTACGTGAAATCTGTTTTAGGATATGAACACCTTTTCACTACTAACCAGTTATGACAGCTTTCAACAGTTGCCCACTATTGCATATGTTTTGGGTTCATCCCATAACTACTTATGACCTCCTCTTCACTACTAACCAATGAGGCCTTTCAACAGTTATCCTATGCAATTTCCAAAAAACTCACACTCAAAGCTACTAAATGACACTACTAAATGGCATAGCTTATAAATTGAACTTATCATAACTGAATTAATATTACCTTCTACTAAACATCACACTAAACTTGTACATGCACTTGTCCCATGTTATGCATGTAAATAGCAAGACTCTGCATAAACTGACTAATTGTTGGCAATTGCACATTGCCGTCCACTAAAATTTTAGAAATTTACTATCTACAATTACAATAGAATGCAACGCACGAATATCGTTGAAATTTAATACGAACCACTGGAATCAGTTCACAATACAACAACAATTGAGCTCCTATGTTCAATTTCCTTCCACTAAGCATCATAGTGTGAATCCCTTATAACCCATAGCAACATTAGGCTCAACTTAGGTGTAAAATTGAGTTTATTACATAATACAAATAAAACAATCTCGTGAATGCTAATAGAATTGAGTACATAATACAAATAAATCAAACTCGTGAATGTAGCTATGTAGATATGCATGCTATGTAGCAGACATTTACTTCCATATAAGCCCTACGCGGGAATTTCTGGGTTTTCTTCTTGCTATCACTTCTGAATTGCACAATTATCAACAGAGAGGGCTCGGTCTTTCTCACGAATCCGTAGATCCCGCTCTGTAGGTTTTTGCAGTGTAAGGCTTTGAGCAGTGCCTCTCAACTCACTGAACCACCTTCTCAATCTCCTGCTAAATATACCCATGCATAATAAGCTACTCAAGGAGAAGATAATGGTTTTTTTACGTAAATGAGTGGTTCCATGATTGGTGCTAGTACTATTTAAGCAACTCCAGATTCATCTGGTTATGGAACTATTATGAAAATAGGACAATTGGCGGCATGAAATGAGAAAAGGAAGAGCTGAACTGTGTCAATATCCAAAAATATTGATGGCTACATGACTTGTTACATGGAAAACCACCTAACACCTCACATGTCAACATCCTCAACACTTATGTCAACACAGACCGACATAGATGACTAAACCTGTTTCAATTTTCATAACTATTCTGCAATGGACATGTTCTGTAAATATATCATAGAGATATTTGTAAACTGCAACAAGAAACAAGAAATAAGGGAGAACAGGAACATTCACGAAGAATACTAACCTAATCTTTCAGTTTCAATTGAAACTGTGGAAACTGGTGGTTGCAAAAGGCCTCGAAACTTCTCATTCTCTGCTGCAAAAGCATTGGAAACCATGCCCGAGCTCCTCTGCTCCAAAAGCATTGGAAACCCTGTCCCAGCTCTTCTGCTCCAAAAACATTGGACACTCTGCTCCAGCTCGTGTATATAGCATTCTAACTCATCAGAAAAGGAAACATAAAAAGGGTCGAGGAATGAATTTAAAAAATAATTCAAGAAAATATTGCCATGACTACAAAGTCACACCAACTCACTCTGAAAACATTAGTTGTTCATTAGTTGGCCCTTCAACCATCAGTGCATATTGAATATCCTGAGCATGGGCTTTCGCTCTCAATTACCACAAATCCACAGACACAGAAACGAAACATTTACACACAACACATCGCACATTACATTCATACCACAACACTACACATGACATTCATGCATACAACACTATACAGAAGATTTATGGAGCGCTCCATAAGACAGACAACTTTAACTTAGCATAACAGTGCTTGAGAGAGAAAGAGCACCCATGCTTAACCTGTAGATTGAACAGAGAAAACAATTTGTCACGTTACACAGAGAAAACAATTTGCCAGGTTACACAAATGTCTATGTAAAATGAATTAAACACACATATTAAAGGAACAGAAAAATTACTCAAACACCTATAGCCTTTAGCTGCATAACCATATTTTTCTGTGGAATTAATTAAACAAATAGATAAACAATTTAAAGGAAACGGAAAACTACCATCTCCATAAATAATCCACTCCATAAAAGGAAACTGTTGTTTTGGGACTGCAAAAATTTCGATCACCTCCTCCTCGTTCCTGAATTTCCTCCGCCTCTCATTCTTCATTCATCACAATCATTGATCCCTCCAATTCATGAGGCATCTCCTCTTCTTTCATGAATATCTTCTACTAATTCTTCATTCATCACAAAGCCTTCTTAATTCATCACGCACCTCTTCTTCGTTCGTGAATTTCCTCCTCTCATTCTTCATTCTTTATGCTGGTCTTTTGGGCCGTTGGGTTCAAATTTAGGATTAACGAATCTTGTAATCACTATCCATTAAACCAATCTTTTAATTGCCATCCATTAAACCATGCTCGTCATGCTTTTTTTTTTAATCTTTTAATTAACATCCATTAAACCATGCTCGCCATGATTGTTCTTTTACCGTTGTTTTCAAATTTAGGTCTAACCAATCTTTTAATCACTATCCATTAAACTAGTTTGTTAATTACCCCATCTTTTAATTACCCCATCTTTTAACTCAGTATTACTATTTTATAATTTACGATATTTTTTAAAACTGAGCTTTTTAAAACTTGTCAATATACAGTTCAATACTAGTCCATAACTTTCTATTTTTATATTTTCAATAAAACTGAGTTTTTTAACCTGCGCTTTTCATTTCTCTGGGTGTGGATGTCCATAACACTGATTGGGTGACACTTGTTGATTGGAATATATTTAATATTTAATATGCGTGGTGGAAAGGTTGGTACTATCATTAAGTGGAATATATATATCTAAAATATAATAATAAATTAAGATAACTTATACCAAAATTTAAATCTATTAAAAATTTATGTGATTTTTTGA
>JAXQQM020071508.1:0-85407 GCA_034641835.2 Pinus albicaulis | reverse complement strand
TCCAAAATGACTTAACCAAAACTGTGAAGAATCCACATTATGCATAATAAACCCTCTCACCTAAAAATGCATGTTTCTCTTTATATCAAGGTTTAATACCCTTTTGTTACTTGAGCCAAGTGAAATTTTTCGATAAACATTACCATAAACCTTTGGCATACCTCGACATTATATCTATAAATTCAGACTTCATAAATTAAAACCCAAGCGTTCACCATAGTTTAGGTTAAACTCATATCTCCACTTTATTTCTAGTCCATATCACATCACAATTCTTTACTGGATTTCATTTAACCCAAATTTTATGTTATAAAGTCAACATAACACATTATGACTTACCAATCCATCAATCCAACAATTTCACGATCAATAGGCCACACATATCTCGAGGCTCTTCTTCCAATCTCCACTGTCAATTTTGGCTTTCATCTCATGCTCATCAGATATATCCTCTCCAACTTTCGAGAGACAGTAAACAATCCATCGCTTGAGATTGCCAATATACTAATAATTGTCATTGTATTTGGTGGTGACAATCACCTTCTCAACAACCAAATACGCAGAGTAGAACCCACACCAAACACGTAAATAACAAGTCTACAACCAATACCATCGGTCTTTCAGCATTTGTGACCAAAATGCAATTTCGACTTGTGGCACAGTTTGCTGTGCGCGTTTATGTATCACGGCCTGTTCTTCTGATGACCACGCCACGCTTCCATTGCGTGCAGTGACACATTACAGCTGCTCTCACGAACTTAACACCACGGCTCCGCCTGCAGTGATGTGTCAAGCGTGCTACTTACCACGCTCTATGATATTACAATGACCATACTTCGATCTGTATGTTATATGTCACAGCGGCTCGAGACATTAGTCACATGCCATGCCATCGCATGTGTCAAGACTTTCACTAGTCAACCTCACAATTGCTGCAAACTATAATTTCAACCATGGCTTGTCATCCCATGTGATATCTCCTCAAACACATTAACATCTCCATTGCCAAATGCGCTAATTTTGTTTTGCAAACTCACGATTTCCACAGTGACTGCATTTACACATAGCTGCGGCCTTTACACTCAACAACCATGCCACCCTTTCACCTACGCTATTGCTTCACGCAGACTCCAAAAAACAAAAACCGCACACTGTCATGCTTAATTTCCTCCACGATTCCGCAGAGACTGGGTTGTATCAACTCAATTTATGATGGTCACACAACATATCTCCTCCATCGCTCTGCAGACTTACCTCAACGTTTGTAGACTTCCTCCCACGCCTGCAGACTTAAATTTCAGGTTCACATTACTATACATCTATGAACCGTTGCTTGCAGACTTAAATTTCAGGTTCACATTACTGTACATCTATGAACCATTGTTAATGTATGTAATAATAACGTGATTCAACACAAACCGTGTTTGGAATCCATAAAAAAAAATCATTCAACTGAGCGCTGAGCCAACGCTTATCTCACATAAATCCGACATGGAAGCCATCAAGCCATTCACGACATTTACCATCGCTCTTCCACCCAACTATGTCCAAGATGAAGCATCCAACTCGTGGCATAATCTGCTATTACAGGTTTGTTCTTGGAGGCATGAGTTGCCCACACCACGGCTCCCACGTATTAATGCGTGCAGTACGAATTCTTGATCATATGTCGTTATCGTGATGCCTCTTCAGCCAATGCGTTAAGGCCTCACTGTAGTGTGGCTTTGCGTTTTCCACCGGCTTCCGATCCGTGCTTTTCCAAAGTTGCGATGGCTCCTTGCTACCACGTCAACTCTCCCCACACATTCACGCTGTCGACAGCACTCGACCACTCATATTCGTGCTCCAGTACGTCCACCCTCCTGCATACACATGCTCTAACGAATATCCATATACAAGATTGCAGCTAATTCAGATATCTGAGTCATGATCCACAACGCATATATTTGAGGAAAAATTTACAATGCATAACGCATAGATCTTAGACAAGATCAACAACACATAGATCAGAGGAAGGATTTAATGCACATGCTTCCACCGAAATAGTGGTGCGTCGATTCAATCGATGCATAAAAACAAAACAAAATCGCAGTAGTAATAGATTTACTCTCTCGTCCCTCTTGAAAGATTCAAGACCAAGACCACATTTTGCTTCGATACCAAATGATGCTAGGGTACTGGGTTAAACAGATCCCAACATATAAAAAAAACTCATGTGATTCCAATCCAAATTGTGATTCTTTGTTAAAACCACATCATATTCAGTTCAACCAATACATATGAAGGAAAGAGAGCCATACAAATAAAAGACTGATATAAAACATAAAAACCCTTCGGTAACAATGGGTGGCCTCTTGGCTCTCGGCCCTTTAAACCATTCCTCCAAATCTCTGTATTCCTCACCTATCCTCACTTCTCTCTGTGTCTTTTCACACTCTCACAAGTTACATATTTATACATAAATATGAATTTATTCCACTCCATAATTTCCTCCACACAAATCTCAACTTAAAATCTAAATTAGATTTATCTTTTATTGGACTCAACTAAATCTCGTTTATGGAATTACTCATCCCTATATTATCTACCTAATTCACTCCACTCATATCCTTAATTATTTAAGGAATATTTACAATAATCCTCACATTTATATTTTCTCTCCTAATTTATTAAAAATGAGCAAATTAATTAATAAAATAATAAAAAACCATCACCCCCCTAATTACATAATTGAATAATGAAAATGTAGCTTTAATGCTCCTGCATCAAAGAGTCCCTGAAGACGAGTCCTTTCGAGGCCTTGTATGGGAGGTAGTGTCGCACGCCCATAAATTGGAGCAGCCCCAAGACAATGTTAATGTTGGGACCATAGATGCTTGCTGAAATGGAAATAGAAGTAAAGAAGATAAGACAAAATCTAAAGGCTACACAAAAAGAGGTCTTATCAGGAATTCAAAGTGGGAGACCATGTGTATGTGAGGATCAAACCCAAGAGGAGTACCTTACGGTGGATCTCTTGTGCCAAGTTGGCTCCTAGGTTCTGTGGACCCTTCCAAATTTTGGAAAGGGTAGGACCTGTGGCCTATCGGCTGGCTTTACCTAGTCACATTCGAGTACACAATGTGTTTCATGTGTCCCCGTTGAAGCATTATGTGCATGATTCAAAGCACGTAATTCATTGGCAAAATATATAGGTAGGATAGAATTAAAAATCCTAACTTGATGTATGATCTATTTATGATAATTTGACATAGAAATTTGTTGTTCGCAGGTAGAGCCAGACGACGAGTTTTTGGTCGAGCCGTAACACATACTTTACCAAAGAGATATTATGCTCCGAAAGTGAGTCATCACCGAGGTTAAAGTGCAGTGGAACCACTTTGGCCCGGATGAGGCTACTTGGGAGGATGAAGGGTTTGTGCGTGAGGCTTACCCAGAGCTATTTGCTGAACTAGAGTAAAACACCAAGGACAGTGTTACTTTCAGGGGGGAAGTTGTGACAATTGCATTTAATATTAACTAGTTGATTAAATAGTTAAATGACTCTTATTATTTGTTAATGAAAAAGACTAAGACAATGACTATTTTAAATTATGAACAATAATAATAAAAAATTGGTTATGGAAAGTAAAAGTTAAAAACGTTGTTGGTAAATGTTTCCAAGAACTGAAAAGGTGGTTGGACAGTTTGAACAGTTACCTGCTCCTCTGAGGATAAAGACTTATCCCAGTAAGGAGTAGGGGTTCTGTTCATGGGCTAAGGAAAAGAATGAGTAATTCCTGAGTTGTAGAGACCAGTGGAAAAACACTTACAAATTTCCTGAAGTTTTCTGGCATTGACTGGACTTGGAAGTCCTGAGGTCACAACAGAAATTCTAATGTCAACCCGTAACTATTTAGGTGGAGCTCGGGGGCAAGAGGAGGACGTAATCGCCTCTCTTTAAGGTTGAGTGGACACCACAACCTAACACAATTTTTACAGATAAGTGATTTACTAATTTTAGAAATTAAATTGACAACAAGGTTTAATCTAGGTTGAATATGTTCAATATGTTTCTATAAGAGTTTCTTGGAAGAAAATTGTTCACGAGGTGAACAATTCTTATCAAAATACAGTATCAAGATAACAACTATAAACTGTTTAATAATCTATGAACTCTGTGATTTGTTTTCTATAAAGAAATAGAAGTACTCTGTATACACTATGCTGCAGAAAAATCTATGAACTCTGTGATTTGTTTCTGTAAATAAATGGAAGTACTCTATATACATTATGCTGCAGAAAAGACCTATAAACTCTGAGATTAACATTTTCTATATTGAGGTAAAAATATTCTGCATGCATGTATTTTACAGTAATTTTTATAACTTCGTGAATATTTCCAGTAGAGATGGAAAATTCCATAGAGTACTTTATCTCATAAAAGGATTTAAATAGAACTCCTCAAAACAAAAAATTGTCTACCATCTAGTGTAGAAAGAAAAGGGCTTGTAGTTTTGGGCACAGAGATAAACCCCAGCCCAGTACTTTTGCCTGGTGTAATTATCTATACACGGACAAAGCAGTAGGTGTTCCGGACACTATCACATGCTAATACAAATAAAAGAAGCTGATAGAAATTACAGGAAAACTTAAGCAAAGGGAAGAACAAGAACTGGAAAATTATCATATTTATTGAATAGACAGTAAAAATTGAATTCCAAGTGAAAAAATATAAACAGATCTAATTGTGAGTATTATTATTTGTTCAGGAAATACAAACCATAAAACCGAGTAAAGAACCAGAGTAATTACAGTCTTATGCAAAAAGAGGTGTAGACCACTATAGGAAATTATTACAAACTCTGTTCAAAATAAGTACAGATAGACTGTTCTAGGTAAAAACTAACATCCTTTGCCATAATCGAAAACTACAAATTAAATAAGAGTATGAAACTCGGAGGTAACTCTTTTGAATGTACTCTCTATCTGTTATGATAAAAAAAAGAATGAACTATTAACTAAATCGACCGACATTTCTAGACCAACGACCATTAAGGGAAATTCTCGAATCCCCATTAAATCTGGAAGTTTTCCAGAGTCGGGTTTAAACCTGAAGATCAACTACAAACATAAATGGTACCTGGAATAAGTGAAAAAGCCGTGAGTGAAGATAAGAGTAATTCGGTAATGCAAGGAACAAATTTGGAAGAATGAATACAGTTGTCTAGAGAAGAGCCAAACTTGCAACACAACCAGAAGAAGTTACGGAAGTTCATTAAGAAGTCGTAACGATTTTAAGAGAAATATAACAATGCATATAAAAGAAAACTACTCAGTGCAGAAAATTTAGGAATGAGGTATTACCTTTGTAATCGAATTCCACCTTTGCAGATGCTCTTCGCACCACTGAGCTTCGAGTGGAAAAACACTAGAGAAAAACGACTAGGAAATGTAAGAAATTATGGCTACGGAATTTAATCACTAGCTCTAAGTGTTGTAATGAAGAAAAAAATTTAAAAAAAAATCAAGAAGAAAGTTTATACCTTTGCCGTGAGTACAAAGGAATCCATAAGTCTGGTTCTGAGATTTCGGCCAGAGCAAACGAGGAACACAAAATATCCAGCTAACGTGAGGCAGAAGACAGCTAATACACTCTAATCACTCATGCACAGGATAAGTTGTCGACACCACAGTGAAGTGAAAGAGAACCAGATACGGAGAAAATTTGAAATAAACTCTCGGAGCAGAATGGAAATCTCTTAACCCATTACCAGTGACCAAGTGCAAGACTACTAGGGTTAGCAGGGGTTTCAATATTACGATTCCCACCGGAACACAAGCCCTTGATCTCACAAGATCAAAGGTGGATATCGAAAAATGAAACCCTATAAAATCCGCATTCATTTATGAGAAAAATCACACCTGTACATCGAGATTTACTGCTTGTACTACCAAATTTAATACCCCAGTACATTCCAGCTATGTCTTGATTAAAGTGTTGGGACATGTGTTAATCTAAACATTGATAGATCTTAATTATAAGCCTTTTTAGAAACTGTGCAAATGCGACAGTAACATATTCCTTATTACAATTATAATAAAATGATAAGTCTTACTATAGTATTGTATACCATGTATGGGGTCAATAAATTATGTTTGTATTAAGGTTTAGCTCACACAATAAAACTACAATTTGGGTAAAGGGATATAGTAAAGAACGAACAATTTCATGTTGCGAAAATTGATAATTAAAGTTGCCATAAGATTTAATATATTTTCTTATGGTGTAAAAAAATAAAATAAAAAAATAGATGTATATTACAATAGGTTAATATAAAAAAAAAACATATATCAATCACATTTTATTATTATTAATATAAATATTATAATATTACTACTATTACTAATATTAATATTTATTAATATATTAATAAATTAAATTTAATAACATTATTAATTAAAAAATATTAGTATAATAATTAATGTATTCATTTTTTATTTCATTCATTATTAATTAATTCATTTTTATTTAATAAATAAAAATATTTTTTCAAATTTTATTTATTAAATACAGAATTATACTAAAAACCTAAGGATTAATAATATTATACTTTACTAATATGAATCTTTAGATGGATAAACCCAAGGCATTGATATTATAAACTTAGGGGATCAATTCTAAAATCTCAAAGTATTATAATTTCAAGGAAATAAAATTAAAAGCAAATGATTAATATTATAAATCGAAGGTATATAAATCCTAAGATAAATATTATAAACCCAAAAGATTAATACTAAACCCTATGTGGAATGATAATATTATACCCTATTAATATGAACTTTTAGATTGATAAACTAAAGGCATTGATATTATAAACCTAGGGGATCAATTCTAAAATCCCAATGTATTATAAACCCAATGGAATAATATTAAATGCAAATGATTAATATTATAAATCCAAGGTATATAAACTGTAAAATAAATATTATAAACCCAAAAAATTAATACTAATCCCTATGAATGATATTGTTGGGTATGTGTTATATTCTTTCCACGACTAGTCACGCACGGGGGGGGGGGGGGCGGGGGGTCATAGGGGGAGTGAAAGTTCCCCTTGTACGTTGCGTTGGGTGCAGCAAGGGGGTCACAGGGGGGGCGGCAACCGTCACTGTCGGGGTCTGGGGCAGCGCCCCGGGAAATTTTTTTCAGTCCTTATTTTTCGGTGGGCGGACCCGCCCATGGTTTTGTGCATGGGCTTGCACATGGTTTTGAGGCATGATGGTTTTCAACCCCTGGTATTTTGTAGATTCAGTCAAGGGAACTACGGTTATGTTCTAATCCAGGGTTAATGGATTGGGGTTTATGTATGCTTCAACATTTATATATATGTGTTGTAACACTAAAAGGAATATAATGAAAAATCAAGCTGGATGTCTCAATTTGGGATCCAGGAGAAAATCTCTGTGTATATCTGTTTTATGTTTTATGCTCTCTCTATTGTTTATTTTCTGTTTTTAAGATTCGTTTGCAGATAATTTCTGTATAGGGTTAAAACCTACAGATATTACACCCTAAAAATTTATATTATAAACCTTATAAATAATATTACACTTAAAAAAAAAAAACCCTTACATTAATGAAATTTTAGATTAATTAAAAAATTAAACAAAATTTAAAACATATATATTTAAAAAAAAAAAACCATATTTATTTATTTTACTTTATTCAAAATCATTTAAACAAATCTGTTTATATTATTTTATTCAAAATTATTTAAACATATTATTATTATTTTATGAATTTAGTCCTATTTTCCAAATTCAAATTTATAATTTATAATTAAAAAAATTAACAGTTACCCTAAATCATTTTTCACATAGAAGGGTTATGATGTTACATAACTTTTTATTAAAAAACAATAACTTTTTATTATATAAAAAGATGTTACATAAACATGCATATAGCATATGGTCCAGAGTAAAACTCCATGGATCAAAATACAAAGAATCACTCCAAAAATGTATAATCCAAAACACCGTGGGTACATGCATCTCCACAATAATGACTAAAATAAGCCAATATAAACCAAACCCGAAGGATCACAAAACCCCATAAGGGATCAACATAAAGCCCTAGAATGAGCAAAACCATGCAAGACACGTCAACAACCACCCCAGGAAAGAGGTGAAAAGGCATAAAGCCATGAACCCAGATGAAAACTTCGACAACCCCAAAACCCAATGAACAAGCCCCAAAACAGTGGCAACAAACGGGGGCATCGGTAGCACCAGCCTAGACCCATGAAATGCATCCACAAAAATGTAGCCCCCTGTCATAAACGAGAGCAAACCCAATGCCAACAAATCAAATATCGGCAGTGAAGAGGAGCTGTAGTGGCCAACCAACAAAGAAAACCCCAGCAAGCCACATCCATGATCAGCAACAGGGAAACCGGGAGGGAGTAGGTCCATCATTGGTCACTGCAAGAAGTAGCCCACCGCGCCTGAAACATTGTCACCAGCAGGGAAGAGGTAACTGAGAGAGGCCACTGCAGAAAGAGTGAGCTGCCTAGGATGTTGATGGGGCCACAGTGGTGAGGAAGCCTGTCCCCAAGCCATGTCTGAAGGTACGCCACATCCAAAGCAACTGCTCGATATCCGAGAAAGAGTCAGACCAACGACGGCTGCTGCAAGAAGCAACCCACGACCATCGATACTATGCCCGCTAGCAAGGGATGGACCGCAGAGGATGTTGAGGGGCCGCAACAGCGAAGCGGCCGCATGACCCCCTCGCACAAAAAACCCTAAATTTTGTTCGCCATGCCTCTCCAAGCTCCTGTTTCACCCCTGCGTGATCCTCCTTTACCGAAATGTAAGTTTTGTCTCTTAAAACAATAAAATAGCTCCTTAGCGAACGACTAGGTCCCGAGTTGGAGCTTAGTTTAAGAATGAGTTAAAAGTGTTTTGGATTTCGCGAACTATATAACATAAAATTATGTATGTATAAACATACATAAGGAAGGAAGGGAAGGGCAAGAAAGCGAACTAAGGCATTCCATTTCCCAAGCCCTGAAATGAAGCTCACACAAAGCTATAGAAATCAAAGGTATGGATCATATATACATCTCTACCTTTTCTAACCACTTTTCGGCCTCCTCCATTTGATGATGATAACGCAAAATTCGTTCACGTCCAGAGCCCCATCTTTGTCCAAGTCGCCTTCATCGATCATCGCCTGGGGCTCCACGTCGTTCATGGATGCCATGCCCAAAAGCGCAGTGTTCCTATTGAGACTATGGAAAGTGATAGACGCCTGTCTCCACATCGAAAGCCATTGCAGAGGTGGTCCATTAGGCCCTCTCCCCTTGATTTTCTCCAGGCCGTCTTCCCCTAATTTTCTCTTCCATCACCACCGGGTAGTCCTCCAACACCGCACTAATCTCATCCACTTATTCTATTCTTGCCATCTTTGTTTCCCTCTACCTATATTCGTGTAAACATATGTGACCTCCTGAAGAAGAGATAAGCGGAGGATAGGATAGGATAGAATAAAATTCCAAACATGTAAAGGTTATTTTAGAATAGCGGAAAATTATGCTACGGATGATTCCAAAATTATTAGTCTAACCGGCTTCAAATTTTCCTATAAACAAATATAATTTTTGATAAGATTGTGATAATATTTGGTGAAAATTGTGAGAAAATTGACTTGTTTATAGAATTTTTGGTAAGATTTTGATAATATTTAGTGAAAATTTTGGGAGTCGACTTTCAACATTTTGAGTGTCACAACGTTTTTTTTAATGGTGCGTCCACCATAAAAACAAAATTGTAATTCTGACAAATTTATTGAAAAAAAACTTAATTACAACCATTTTTTTGACATAAGACAAGGCCATTTCGAAAGCTTCAAGAGGTTGTTGTATCTCCAAAATTGAATGTGGTGCGTGTAGGACCCAGTGCCAGCCAACAAACAACCATCAGAGAGTCCATGTAACCGCCTTGTCAGCCAACAATAGCCATCATTAATGAATGGTTGGCTTCCAAAGTCCAACTATTCTATGTTGTGGTTTTTACACTGAAATTTGGTGGCAAGTTCACTTTTTGTTTTGTTTTTTTTGGTGGGTAACATTATTATTTAGAATATTTAATTTGTATAAATATTTAATTTAAATTTATTATTTTAATAATTTTTAGTCAAATTTGAAGTAAAGTTCATTAAAAATATATATTTTAAAAAGCACAAAAACCTTTAAATTATATTAATATGATCAATTTGATTTTCCCAAAATACTTTAATGTAATTTGGAATAAAAAATTTGATCTACAATTTAACTCAAATCACTCTAATAAATTATTAATTTCCATATCAAAACAAGTATAATGACTAGGGTTGCTGCTTAGTCCTCTCTGTTTATGCAAAAAATAATTGATAGCAGAAGTTATTCTAAGATAAACATTCCCCTCATGCCCATACATAATGATTTTATTTTTTTTTAACTATTAAAACTTGTGATTTGCAAGGTTCCATTTGAGGTGACATTATAATAATTGAGATCTTCTTCAACTTTTGAATTTAGGTTTCTACTTCAAACTATAAAACAAATTTTAAAAATATTTAAACAAATAAAATTGTTAAAGTTTTTAAGTAGGGCGATCATTAAATTTTTTTTCCCAAGGAAAAATCATAATTTTATTGATTAAACCAAAATTACATGTTGTAGATGCTTGCAAGCATTCAATCATTCAAGTCCAAGACTGGTGATTACAAATCCATAAAAATTAAAAAACTAAATACTGTAGAGAAGAGGTTAAACTTTTCTCCATTTCTTCTTTTCTACTTTTCAACATTATCCTTGTGATGGCATAGATGATACAATAACAAATTGTTTTTCTTCTTCCATTCTTGGGTTTTCCTTGTCTAAGTCCGAAATTTTTGAAGGATGGTGGTGTTTGAAACCTCCTGAATATTCTTCTTTAGGAATCCTCACCAGCTGAATTGCGGGCAGTGGAATTTCTGACACTTCATGAGATGCTTCCCCCTTTTCTATACTTTCTTGTGTATTTTGATTTCCTTCAGTGGAATGGGGATCCTTTTATTCTTCATCCTCTTCGTCTTCTAGAAAATGTGAGGGAAATTTCCATCCTTTGGGTTGCTTTCCGATCTTCTTCTTCCTTCGCAACTCTTTCTTGGCTTCATGGCACATATTTTGCAAATGTCTTGTCTCTCAACAAAATCGACATCTGAAGGACGTGTTCTCAAAATCTAAGAATTGTGTCCAAATTTTCTTGTTGTGTGGTAGGTGGATGCGATCCGACAGGCCTTTGCTAGATCAACCTCCACACAAAATCTGGAAAAAGTGTGTATTCGTTCTTCCATTCTTTGAGTGTCTGTCTTAATGAATCACCCTAAGAGGTTGTCAATGCCTTCTAGAGTTTTTTGATGCTAAAAATCAAGGGGAAGGTTGTATAGCCTAATCCATACTGACATTGTTGATACAATCATTATGTTTGCATCAAATTATGGGAACCATGGTGATCCAGGTGGCTCCAAAGACGCACACACAGGATAAAGAGGGCTGAGAGACGCTAAAAAATAAAAGTGTTTGGATTGCTCTTGAATCAACTTCAGTTTGATGATATCATCGTCCTGATAGCAACGATGTGAATAGTTCGTCAAACGGAGCTCGTATGAAAAAGTTAGAGGCAATCAAAGTTTAGGGTTGACTTGGTGACTGGCCAGCCTTAAGGAAGGCATAAATTTGACTTTTCTCGACCACCGGATTCCGACAAGCTCAAGCAAAATTCTGGGAAAATTTGAGGCCTCTTTACAATGACTCCTACAATCAAAATCAACATTTAAAAAAAAAACACAGTTTGGTTAAAAGAAACAAAAATAATATAAAAAAAGGGTTGCAGGCCACCACCCCTGCCACCCCACCGCATGATTGCTGCATATATTAACCATATATTAAAACTAGGCCAGTAGGCCATAATCCCCGCCACATGCCACGCAAAAACCATGTATATAGTGGTGGGGAGGTCGGCGGTCAACCTCGCCACCCCAACCATACAAACATCATATGGTTTAAATTTAAAACATAACCCTTACACTATAATAATTTTGGCAAAGGTGGGTGGGGTGGGCCGCCCAAGGCGGGTCCGGCCCCCCCTAAACTTAAATACTTTTGGTTTAAACAAAAACTATGTGCCTCTATTTTTGGAGGAGGCGGGGTTTGACCACCCGACCTCCTCCCTTTCATTATGGATCTAAACCAACGCGCTAACGGTGGGACTTGGTTAAGTTTGCCCTCAATTTAATATTTAAACTTGGCTCTTCATAGGTGCGCCAAGGCCAAAACGGAGCAAGAGAATGCACGTGGATTGAGGCAATTTGCAGGTGGAACCATAAGCGTGGAGCAATGATTATGCAGGCGAAACCATGAGCCTTGAAATTTTCCCGAAGAGGTAATTTTTCTCCATGTCGGAATATAGTCAAGTTTACAGTCATTTTTCATGGTTTTTCGCAGGGAACGCAATGGCAAGGTCAGATTCGCCTTTTGAGTTGCAGATACCCAGTCCACCCATGGGTACGTGGAGGAATCTAGGGGGAATTTAAAAGATTCCTTTTTGCCCTAGATTTTCATTTCATTAGAATTCCTAAAATGGACAGTCAATTTTGCATTATTCGACGCCCCGAATCTGATGGTGTATTCAGATTTTTCATCTAAGATTTATATTTTTTGGTCACTTTTTGAAGTGAAGTTGCAGGTGTCAGCTTTCAGTGAGTGAGCAGTTGATTTCGCGCCTTTCGATGCCACGATTGTGATGGTGATTTCAGATCTAGTAGCAGCAACAACCATTCTTCAGTCATATTCAACATGAGGTATATGATGAGTTGACTTCATGTACTTCTTTGTTCCTGAGATGCGTAGTGTTGTACAGATCTCTATTGATGTAGGAGTCATGGGATATTGTCGTGTTTTGTTATTGATGTGCTTTCTGTCATGGACTTGTATTATGTTTGAGATCCCTTGATGTCATATTGGCGGGATACTCATGTATGTTGTTGAGGTCCCTTTTATGCCATCTTGGAGGGATACTCCGTGTCACACGTATGTCATTGAGATCCCTTGTTTGCCATGTCAGCGAGATACTCTCAATATTTATGTGTGAGCTATTAACATACTGATAGGAGTCCTTTTTATGCATGAGAGTCTTAGAGTGGAACATCTCGTAGAGAGGTCTAGCCACTCCTGCATGAGGGAATTTTCCTTGTATGTCAGAGAAAACACATCCATGTACATCTTCATTCCTTACAACACTTAATGCGGCGGCCTACACCATCTTGACACCGAGGCTCGGAGATGTAGTTCCTCCTGGACAAACTCCGTTATCAAACGACATGTTCTTATGATTGTTGATATTGACATGTTATGTTCCTCTTATTTACAACATACATTTGTTCATTTATGTTCATTAGCGCTTTAATTAGTGAAATTCTAACAATCAGCTGAAGTTAAAGGTCTTGGTTAAGGGTAAGCGGAATTTACCTTGGATCAAGTGGTATCAGAGAAGGTATTCTTGTTGATTGGATTGCTGGCGTGAACATTGAACGTTTGTTGAGTTGAGCCATGGAGAATTTTAAGGACATGTACGAGACCATGCTCAGGGTGTCCGAGAAAGTGGACATGTTGTACAAGGCATATGAAAAACAAGCAACAGAGAACGATGAATTGAAGACACTCCTACAGGAAGAAAAGGAAGACAAAGATCAGTTGCAACTTCAGTTGCAAGCCACGACAGAGGCGTGGGAAGAATTGAGGCGCAATAACGAAATTCTTCAAGAAGATCATGGTGCATTGAAGGCATTCCTCCAAGGGAAGGAGGAGAAGCAGTAGCTGCAGCTTCAGCTACAAGCCGCGACAGAGGCCTTGGAGGAAGTGAAGTGCAACAAAGGCTTACAGAAGCCTTCTTCACCTGTTTCGCAATTGACAACTAAGGCAAACAGTGTTGATTTCTCTTCAGTTTCTTCACATGATATCATTTCGGTTAGAAGTGTGGAGATACCCATTTCAAGAACCGTCATGAGACTCCTCACCGAGATGGGGTCAAAGGAGGAGGACTTGGAATTCAAGGCCAAGGCATAACCCAACCATTCGAGGTTGTGCAGAGACCGCGCTAATGCAGGTTTGGGGTAAACTGAAGAAGGATGTTTGAAGGACATCAAGGGCAAACAGATATTGATGAACTCTCCAGTGAAGAGGAATGATGGGGATACTTCACCATCTTCCCAGGGCAGTGCATGTTGTAGTGAAAGAGATGAGGCGAGCTCCCGTCACCATGATCGCACCAGAGACCACCAGAGAAGGTATAATAAGTCTCATTATTCCAGAGTGCATTTTTATTATAAGAATGTTGATAACCATGGTCATAAACAGGGAAAATTTTAGGGGCGAATTTTAGCCCAAAGACGATAACCATGGTCATAAACAGGGAAAATTTTAGGGGCGAATTTTAGCCCAAAGACGAATTTTAAGAGGTTTTAAATTTTGATAGGGCGAATTTTTTATATAAAACCCATTTTCTATAGTTTTATAAAATTAGCCCTATAATTATTTTAAAAATAATTAATTATTAAATATTAGCCCACCAAAATAAATGCCCATAAAACTGAAAAAATGGAATTCGCTCCCCATTTTTTTTGTTTGGAGCAGATTTCAATGGCATTCGCTCTCGATTTTCTTTGTTTGGAGCAGATTTCAATGGAATTCGCTTGGATTTATTGAGTCGGAGGAAGGGGTTGGAGTGATTCGCCCCATTTCTGTGGGCTAATGAGGTATTTGTGCCTTTTATTATTGCGAGTGCGCGGGCCATCAGTAGTTCGGTCAATGCTCTGGTGGGATTTATCTAACGGGTCTCAGCGGATTGTCATTCAAGCATTATTGGGAAAAATTAGGATATGATGATGGTTGGTATTGGAGATTCTGAGTGCAGCAAAAGAGAGGTTGGAATGGTTTATTAGGTCGAGTTTAATGGGCTGTCAGGGGTTTTTCTTGTGGCTGCCATGGAAAGGTTAGGTTGAAGATCGGTCGATATTGAGGGGATTGGGGAGGGTATTAATTCTGTTTACATAAGCTTTCGAGGTTAGGCCAAAGAGATGTATTTTGTGGCAATGGGTCAAGCGCAGGGGAAATCTTTCAAGGATTCTTTGAAGGGGCAAAACGATTTCGCCGTTACTGGGTCGGAGAAGTGGTTGGGGCTTGGAAGGGGCATGGAAGTTGATTGTTGGATGTGCAAACCTACCAGATCAATGGAGGTGGGAATCGATGGAGGTGAAAACTTACAAGATCTGGACGCATTGATTGATGACAGCTGCACGCATTGACGATGAATTCAAAGTTTCTCGTCTGTGATGTATTACTTGCTGTCTGCATTTATGTTAGAATTGCCATTTTAGTTGAAACTAATTTTTTTGTGCTTGTCGTTTTACCTAGAACTGACCTTATGTCTCAGCATTGTTATTCTACTTAGAGTTGTTTCTATGTTTGCAAAACTGCAAATATTTACTGGAGACTGCAGTTTGGTAACATCGATACATGGATGACTAGTGTCTCTAAGACTGGAATGTTTATTGAATCAGAAAGGGCGAGGACAGTGGGACCAGATTTTGGTGATGTCGAGATGCGATAGTGAATAACATTTCAATTACTTTGATTTTGCCTGTGGTTAGGTGCATTGAACAGGTGTGAAACAAAATTGCAGGAGGATATGCTCTATTCATGCCTGTTTCTGTGAACTTGGAAAAATTTAGATGAACTGGGTAAGGCAAGCTCTACATTTGCCAGTGTAGGTTTGTTGTGAAATGATAATATTCACCAGGTTTTCTTTAAGTCATGAAGTAAATTCATGAAACATTCCAAATTGCCATCAAGGTGTAGATATTCCCCCTTTTATACTCATGGTTTTTGACATGTTTGGACTGGCGGTATGGCCATTTTACATGGGTAATATTTTCTGGAGCTCATTATCATCTTTATACTTGGCCTTACTTCTGGTAGTCCACTTATCAAGGTCTTTAACCTTGAGGATATGGAATCGAAGGAATCTGTCGTCTTGAATGGTTTTTCTGGAATTGTTGATGATAGTCAAACTGGAAGTAAATGTGACATTGGAAATTCATCCTGTGGTTTTCATGACATGAAGAAATTAGTTTTAAGTGAAGAATAATTGAAAGGGATTGGGTCGTTGAATACCATTGGTCAGCTTAATATTAGCTTGCAGTTTGATAATGATGTGCTGATCACTGGAGAAGGCAATTTAGAGATTCTATCGCATGTTTTTGTGGGCTCTCCATTTGCAGGTTTTCTGATCAGTATTAATATCTCAGGGGACTTATTATTGGCTGAGTATGCATCTCTTTTAGCAGGGACATTGATTGTACGTGCAGGAAACTTATTTTTACAAAATAATTCTTTCCTGAAGACAACTGCATTAGGTGGAGAACCACCCCCCCAAACGTGTGGAACACCACTCGGTGTTGATGGTGGAGGTGGAGGTCATGGAGGTATAGGTGCTTGCTGCATTAAGAGTGATGGCAAGGATCCGGAACATACTTGGGGTGGAGATGCTTATGCTTGGTATACTCTTACAAAATCCTGGAGTCATGGAAGCAGGGGTGGGACAACAAGTAGGGAAGGCGAATTTGGTGGTGGGGGAGGTGGGCGTGTCAAGATTATTGCAAGGATAGTTTTGAATGTCAATGGATCTATTAGTGCTGATGGAGGAGATGGAAGATTGAAGGGTGGAGGAGGCTCAGGAGGGAGCATTATTATCCGTGTGCCTAAATTGTAAGTTAACTCTATATTTTTATGCCTGCATCAGAATTACCTAAAGCAGTATTCTCTGCATGTACATACCTTTCCCTCTGGCATTGTGGGTGTTCTGTAAGAAATAATTCAACAAACACAACATATATCATATGATACATAGGGACATTACTTATGTGAGATTTTATGCCAATGTTGTGCTGTCTATTTGATCAGTTTTCATTGATGTGATGAGTATGTATAGTGATATTCACCAATCCCAACATAATGAAGTTGTAGAAATCATTTAATGAAATTTGTATGTAAAACACTATATGTTGATTCCTCCCATGCCCTCCCCCATGCCCCCTCCCCAGTATTTCTTTTCTGTATCAATTTACTGTTTTGTGAGTGAAGCTTTCAAGTAACCTTTTTATTGTCTTTTCTTGTCGTGTTTTGTTCCTCTGAAATACAAATATTGAAAATATTTTTAAAGATCTAACAAGACTGTAATGGGATATCATAGTCTTGAATTCTTGATTAAATCAGTGTAACGTTTTGCAAATATCTCCAATTTCTCCTGAGTTTTTCAGGTTGCCAATTTGTCTGGTGGTTTCAGAATTCTTCATGTCTAAGTTTATTCCTGTTGATTTTTTATGATATGTTCCCCCATATTTCTGCTAAGTTACTTTCTGAACCTTCTGCGATATATCCCCTCAAATGATATTTGAAACAATGCTATAGAGTGTTCAAGGATCTGGGAAATACATTTTAAGCTTTTAACTTCCAGTATAAGTGCCATGGATTAAATAAATGCCTTTTAAAGTATTTTTGGGACAAAAAAGGGGCTACTCTTTAAGAGAATACATTATTGTATCAGAGTTCAACAAGAATTCCCGAAGTTTAGAGATATTGTTTTTAAGTACATGACACAGAGTTTTCTGTAAATATCTGATAATGAAGCTTGTTTGGCACTAAGAAGCCTTCACTTATATTAGAGGGGCATTCTTAAATGGACATAAAGATAAAAGCTCCATTAAATTCGTAGTGGATTTACTGACACCATTACCTGATAAATTAAAATGGAAATACACAATTGCAGTACCCATTTTGATGCCTGGAATCATACTCTATTACCCCTTCCCACAACTCTGCTGATATAACACCTTTGTATTGCATTATATATCCATAATTTCTAAAGTGCCTTTACACCAAAGATCCTGTTGATTCTGGTGTAGTTTGTCACTTGTGTTGTTGTTGTTTTGTTGTCTAACATTAAAACTTGCTACTATACGGCCAGAAATTCCATCTGCTGATGCTCATTCTTTATGTCTTGCATCACCATCTCTAGGAAGATATTACACATTGGTTCTACTTGCTCAAGTCTAGGCTGTGACAACGCAGTGGTCGATTTCATACTTCCTGTTGCAAATGATCCCAGCTGAAGTCAGATATCCGCTAGCAAGCAGTGTGGCTGAGGTTGGTTGCTCTAATCAATTATGAACATAACTCCTGCCTCCGTTAGGAGAGGCATCTTAATATTGAAATTGCCAATGGCACCGTCTTGGTGAAATTGCAAAGAAACAATGTTGTCTACCAAAACATTAGTCATAGAATTGAACTCATAATAGAGTGCAGCACAATGTCCACCCCAATTGACAACTCATCTATGAATGAAGCAACTATAATAGTAGTAGAATTGACTTTTTGACCAACACATGCAGAGACATTGCCATTGACAGCACCTGCAACTATCATTTCAGCTGTAAAAAGTCCATGAGTTTTGTAATTGCAAAGCTTGCCAATTTCGGTGGACCCATTTTGCAAAGACACATGTAACAGTTTCTATCAACACTGATCAGAGCACACCAAAAAAATGGGACCCAAAATGGTGAATAAGACAAAATAATTATTAACAGAATTTAACATACCTCCATTGCCTGGGAGAAGAAGAAAAATCTTCTGCAATGCACCTGTAATGTTCCTTTTTCTAGTATTCCTTATGACATGGTTAGGTATCAGGATGGACTTTCAGAGTTGGGGGCAGACAGGTCACAGATGTAGGTTAGAGTTATTTGCGGGCCTTGGAGGCTATTGGAAGGGTTTTGAGGAGTTCTTATGAGATCCGATGGCATTCGCTTGGTATATTCCACCATTCTCACAGTTTGCCTTTCGTTTCGTTGCATTCCGACAACTTTCAAAAAATTGAGTTATTAATGGGCCTAACTCAATTAATTATGCCTAAGGTGGCATAACTTAATTAATTATGCCTAAGGTGGCATTTCGGGAGGAATTATTAGAAGAACACCTTAGTGTAATAGCTCGTTGGAACCGGAACGAAAATATCTACAGGATGGGATGGCTAGGAGTGATTTTTAGTGACCTCAGGAGGCATGGTGGCTAATTGACCATTTTCCCACATTAAAAAGAATATTTTAATTAAAGGAAATGTGCTCAGTGATTAAAATAATAATAAAATAAGAGCTTCTAGGGGAGTCCATCAGATCTATAAAAAGAGGAGGAAGGACCATTAAATATATTCTTGGATTTGATATTGCTTCTTGTATGTGAGGTTGAGAACCCGGTTCTCTACTCCATTGGTAGCCTCAGGACGGAAACCCTCAGGTGATTTAGAGAGATTGGGCGAGCACGCATCTCCCCTTGGTGAATTCATCCAAAATTCACAGGAGAGCTTAGTAATGATATTTCAGTCAGTTTTGGTGAAGAACCTATGCAACATTGTAACAGATTCTCGAGGCCAGTTCTTTCTCAGCTATAGCAGTTTCTTCAGCATGTAAAACCCCCAGTTTATATATATGATAAGTAAAGCCGAGGTTCTTTCTGCTCCATTATGATGTTATTATATGGTTCTATGTTGTTGAATTTTACATGGCAATGTTCTGTTAATGCATGGAATTTTTATATGGAGCATTTGTTGAGTTAAACTTTGTGAAGATTGCAAAAAATTTAGTTTGGTATATTACAACACCTTATTGTTACAATTGCCAACATATATATCTGGGTGAAAGAGCAACGAAAAAGTATTCTTTGACAAATTAATGCTATGAGCTGCTACAGTCATTGAGTGAAGCACATTGCCTACTCCACTTGACAACTTATCTATGAATGCATCCGCACTAAAATAGAAACATGATTTTCTTCTCCATCAGTGCATATAGGAACACCACCATTCATGGTGTTAGCACTTAAAATTGTCGAGTTGAAAGCTAACTAGGGAGGGTGTGTAGCAAAAACGCTGAGAGTATAATTTCTCTCTATATATATACCATAAATGAATAAATGAATGAGTTGAATGCACTGTTCTCATGACAGTATACCTTTTAGGCATTGACGGGTCATGAGAGTGAATGTGTGACCAATGACATTTCATTAAATATTGACTAATTTATTGATTATTAATATTTATTATGTTTGTAGCATTTCCATCTCCTTAAAATTTGTTTGTCCTCAAAGCAAAGGTAATGGGGATATGTCAACGAAAATATTATGTTTTGCATGATGAATCTTCTTCTGGTTTAATGTACCAATTCAGTGTAAATCACTTTTTCTTAAAAGCAAAATTTACTTTTTATAAAAATTTAGGTTGCCACTAGCTTCAACTTCATTTTACTTTTTCCAAGTGTAAATTCTAAGTCCAATGATAATGCTACAATTTATTTAATAATATTTTTCCTTTGTGAATTATATTAATCTAATTTCTAGTAATATAGTCAATTGAAGGGGTTCAATAGTAAAGGAAGGCATAAAAGAAAGGGGTTAAAAAATAGGCCAATACTAAATAGATAAGCCCCGGTTGGAATTGTAACTAGGTTTGTATTTCATGTAAAAAAAAAGAAAAATTCTTATTATTATTTTTATTATCTATCGAGCATGTTCTTTGTTTTTGGTCAAAACAAAATGTTAAAGGGTATGTTCTTTATTTGTAAATATCATTTGTATCTCCAATCTGCCAAGTTGTCCTTCTTAGTAGACAAGTCGACATGCTCAAAGGACGTGACCCTTCACATAAAGTAACAACTATATATTGGCATATGTACTCCTTCACCAAGTAAGCAATTCGGTGTACATCTGTGAAAATAAATTCAGACATCTAAGGTTGGCTTTTCTGTGGTACACGAGCTTAATAAGAAGCTAAGTTTTTGTGAAAAGACATGCTACAAGAGGAGTCAGGACCATTATTTCTGATGTATGCAGAGCTACAAGGGAGACATTATCTCTATAATGCTGCGAGTTTCCATTAGTACAATATCTCTGTGATAGTGTGAATTTCAGCGAGGCACATTCCTTGTGATGATACGAGCTTCAAAAAGGCACATTCTCCTATGATGATGCAAGTTTCTTGGAAAAACTTCATGTTGAGTTTTGGTGGAGGGTTGACTTGGCAGTTGGATCTTCTAGTCAGGACTTGGGTTTCTCTTGTGGACGAAGAATATATAAGGAAATGATTGACGGCTTTTCCCCTTATGGGTTTTGCCCTGGCCTCTGGCCTAATCTTTGGTGTTTCTTGTCTTTTGTGGTTTCCATTTGTGTGTTTCTTGATGACCTAATGAATGAAGTAATAACTAAATGATATTAACACATATATAAATAGTCACAAGTAATTACCATGATTATAAATTCTATCATCTGTTTGATATTCAACATGGTACCTAAGCTAGGAAGGTTGAAGAGCAATCATCTAAGAAAGGAATGAGAGCCTAAGGAGGGGTAGAAGGTTTTTCCAAGGCCTATAAGGCAACCGAGTTCACCAGTGGAGGAAGGATTGTGTCCTTGCATGATTCTGGGCTAGATAATCTACATTTTCTCTTTGTGTTTTAGGCTAAAATCTCTGTTTTGTAGCAAGGAGGGTCGAGACCCTTAGTTGGCTGGGAAAGAGGGCCGAAAGGCATATGATATATCAAATGTGAGGGACATGTTTCCTCATTGTGTTGCATTGGAAGTTAAAGGCTAGAAAGGGGAGTTAACATTGAAATTTTTTATGACTGTAGTAACCCTAGACAAAGGACAAAGTCGGTGATACTTTTCTAAGGCTTGAGAGTGAGTTTCAGAGGCACAAGTTAATGTGAAGTTCTTGTGGCATATTCTGTCTCTATGATGTGAAGTTCCTATGGTATATTATATCTTTGTAATGTGAATCTTTGTGATAATATAACTTTCTGTAATGCGAATTTCTGTGAAATGACATACCTTTCTATGATGCGAATTTCTATGGTGATATATCTCTCTATGATGCAAGTTCCCGTGGACATCATAAATCTCTTGAGATCCGAATCAAAGATAACTTGTTAAAATTGGAAAGTAGGGCCAAACTCCACCTTGGACAACTCATATGATGGAAATGATATTTTTGTTGGATTCCTCTTTTCGAGAGGTGCAAGATTGATCTAAAGATCATCTTGTTTGGATGAGCAGAAGTGAGATTTTGAATTTATTCTCTCACACATGTGCAAATTGTCAAGGTCAGCCAGAAGTCTCATGTAGGCTCATAAGCCCCAATGGATGTGTCTCCACTCTCAACGAAGGATATAAATATGATATACCTCTTCCTAATTTTGGACATCATCACTCATCACATTTCTCTCTCCTCTCTTCATTGGTTTTTATAAGGAGTAGCCTCTCTTCTTCACTCGTGTGGCAAAGTGATTGGGTAAATATGAAATTTCCGGATCTGTTTTAGGGCAGAATTGCATAGCATTGACCAATTTTGACCAAGGGACAACTCTACTTGTTTTGCTTCATTTTTCAGGTAGGAAGTTCTATCTCCCTAGGCCGCATCCTTTGGCACAAATATCAAGAAATTTTGAGCATGTTGACGAGCGTTGACCATAACAAATTTGACCACAATGTTGAATTTCTGTTGACCGATTTTGACTGATATTGTTGGATCTCTTTTGGGTTTTTTTGGACTGTATTTGGAGGCTGCATTGACTGAGTTTGACCGAGCCGATATGGAGGAGTTTTCTTGTTGGTTTGACCATCGTTGACTGTCTGGTTAGGGCATCCTGTTGACTGTAGTTTGACTGGATTATTTTGACAGTGATTGGGCAAGTGTATTTTGTATATTTGACTCTTTCTCTCTGTTGAACTTTTAAAGAATAATAAGAAGATTTGATCAAAGGGTTTTCCCCACATTGGGGTTTTTCCCTGGCATCCACCAAATATTGTGTCCTCTTGTCTTGGCTTGTCTTCTGCTTATTGTTCATATTCGATCAACGTTTACTATCATTGTTAGTGTGATTGCTAATCTGGAAATTGATATTGGGCTAATAAGAAAATATTGAAGTAAATTGATCTAAAGCATAGAACATACCATTTTTATCTAAAATTAACATGGGATCAGAGGCCAGGTGAAGAAAAAGCCCAAGCTAGAGTGAGAAAAACAATCACCAAGATTTGTTGGACAAGGTCAAGGGTCATTGGCTTCCTCATCATATTTCAAATTTTAGGACAAGCTCAATGATAAGAATGATTATCATGCATGAAATATGTCTCTTGACTTGACTTTGAAATAATCACTCTGAGTCCCAAAAAACCCATATTTCCAGCCTTTTAGGGTAGCAGCGAACCTTCACACATGGACTTGGAAACCCTTTCTTTGTTCTAATATTTTTTCTTGTTCCTTCTCAAATTTAACCTATTATATATTAAAGTTGGCATTGATGTGGATAATATTTTTCCATTTGGATTAATTTTTTCACACTAACATCATTGTTTGATCATTTGGATAATTTTTTTATATTGTAATTCCTCATTTCTTGTTGAATTATATTTTTATTGTTATTTTTTGCAATGAACTAATTACTATGAATGTGTAGGAGAAGTCAATATTTAGTGTGCATCACTATTAGTTGATATAATCATAAATACCTTGTTCATATATGATGACTGGCCATATCAAGTAGTTGTGGAGGATGCCATATCGAAAGCACTAAGAGAACCAAAATTTGTAAAAACATTTTCTGCTCCACTTGTTAGATGGTCATTTAATTTTTAGACTGTCATGTCTTGATGTAGGGGCATAATTTAATTTTCTGATTTTACCTTGGTAATTTCTAGAGAAATTAGTTTGTTATATTGAATGGTTATGTGTGTCCAATAAATGGCTTTATTTCCAGGTGGAGCTCGAGATCATCCGGAGGATCATGAGATAACTATTGTCATGATAATTTATTTTCCTATTTTGGGTTGATTGGATCCTATATTTTTGGATCTAAAACGAATTGTAATTAATGTCGAAACATATTAATAAAAAAATGTGTTAATTTTTTGTTAACGATGGTATTTTCTATGCTTGGAGTAATTTATTTCAATCTTTTAGCCCAATTCAATTTCCTATTTAGCAATCACATTAACATTGAATGTAAATGTTGATAGAACATAAGAAAATAACTAGAAGACAAGCCAAGACAAGAGGACACAATATTTTGGCGGATACCAGGGAAAAACTCCAATGTGGGAAAAACCCTTTGATCAAATCTTCTTATTATTCTTCAAATTCAGCAGAGAGAAAGTACAAGTTATAGCAGCCAACATGATACAATACATCATACAATACATAGGAGTGGTACGGATATGAAGTTCAATATGAAATAATCTATTGATTGCTACTATTACTATTATATAAGGGGTGCTCTTCCAATGGCCATTTATTAGCTATGTGAAGAAGGATTTGTGGAATTTGTATTTACTATAAGATTGTGTATAGCTGAGTTGCAGACAACTAAGTAGAATTTGGTAGGAAGTTTGGAGTATGTGTAATTCATAATGATATTTTCTTCTCTTCATTGACGACTTTTCAATGTGTGAGTTTTGACCTAAGACATTGCATTATCAATGTGTCAAGGCTCAAAACTCGACCTATATGTCAACTACTTCTTATGATCATTCCTAGGAACATGAATCCTAATTTTTGTAGGTTTAAAATTTATCACAAGTTTTCTCTATTGTGGTCAAATTTGTGGATATTATCTCAAAATTTATTTAAGGTGCCATGGATCTAAATTCCTTATGAACTTTCAACACTATAACAAACTTTGGTGCAAATTGTTGATCAATTATCACTTGGTTAGGGTTATAGACATCATGAGAGTTGGGTGCAAATGCTCAATGTTGTGTAGCATTACTGTGATAAATATGGGATAGTGCAAAGCATAGTTTTGAAGATTAGACTAAGTTGACTCGTACCTAATCAACTCAGTCAAGTTGATTGTTGGTTGACGGTTAAATGTTGGTTCAATGGACAGAAGATCTTGCAGGCCCGAATACCAAAGGGCAAAACGGAGCCCATCATGGGGTTCTCTTTGTAATTCTCCACCACTTCTACCTTCCATGCTTCCTCAAACTCCTATCTAACCTCAATATCAGTACTAGTAGTAGCATGAGCAGCAACACTACTCTTAGTAGAACTAGAACTCGTTTTCCAAACTGCATGAGAACTACTTCCCTCACGAGTCACCATGTGCCATGCTTGGTCTTGGTGGTTCGCTTCCTTCAACTCCTGGTTCAACTACCATATCTTCATTGGAACCATCACCCCGAACTCCACTAGACAACGATTTTCCATTTTGTACTAGTGATTCACCATTTGTACTGGTGATTCGCCATGATTTTACAAGATAATATAATCTCGTGAGAGATTCGCCAAAAAAATTATATATACATATTATATTATTTTTTTAAATCGCCTTACATTTTTCCTATATATCATGGGGATTTTCCCATTTATTATACATATAAATTTAGGGGGGTTCTTAAAATTTTCCCTGGTCATAAATCAGGGCATCGAAAAACATTTCATTTTTTTGGTTTGCGTAACCATGTGTTTCCTAAGTGTTGGAAAAGGATGGCGACACAAAGGAGGATGAGGCATGGAAAGCCTTCTCCCCAGCAATAAAAGAAATCGGTTAAGCAAGTTTGGAGGAGAAAGACCTTTTGCACTCATTGCGACCGAAGGGGCCACCAAAGAGCCACATGCTGGAGACTCCATCCAGAGCAGTGCCTTAAAGACAAAGCGCCCGTGCATACACCAGTCAAAAGAGCTAATTGACAAGCACACGTGCCACAAGGAGATGATCCATTCAATTTGATAAGTAAATGGTTTTTCTATAGATGTTAGCTTGTCATGGCCTTATTTTTGTAAATCATTTGTTGCATGTTACACTGTGAAAGTGGTGATGTGTTTTCCATCACTTGTTTAAGAGACAATGATATTTTTTGGCCTTATTTTATAAGTTGTGTGTTGCATTTATTTCATGTAATAGTGATGATGTGTTTGCCATCACTTTGAAATGCGACGATGATGTTGTTAGCCTTGTTTTATGAGTCGTATGATGCATTTATTTCATGTAAAAGTAATGAGGTGTTTACCATCACTTCGAAATGCGAAAATGATGTCTTGTCTTGTAATGATAGCTGGGGGTGATTCCCATCTCGATGTAAGCTTAACCACCGAGTACATGTTATAAACTTGTGGCAAGTATGGGAGATGTTTTGGGTCATAGACTGGTCAATTTTAGCATGCATTTGCATGGGATTGTACAATAGGTTTGCAGGGGATGCAGGTGTCAGTTCTTCGCTCAAGGCTTCGAAGGACAAAGGTGAAGGGGAAGGAAGGGTGAATTTTTCAGGACACTTGTGGTGCAGACATAGTACAAAGTAGTGTAGATTCTTTTGATGCTTTTGGAGGACCAAAAACTCATCAGTGGGGAGGATTGATCCAAGTGGCTCCAAAGACACACACAGGACAAAGAGGGTTGAGGGAAGCTCAAAAATCAAATTGTTTGGATTGCTCTCTAATCAGCTTCAGGTTGAACATCTCTTCATCCTGATCACATCGGTGCAAACAGTTCATCGAACCAAGATTGTATGTGAAAGTTAGAGGCAGTCAAATTTTTGGGTTGACTTGGTGACTAAGCAGCCTTAAGGAAGGTGCAAATTCGACTTTTCCCAGCCATCAGATTCTGAAAATCTTAGGCCAAATTCCAGGCGAAATTGTGGCCTCTTTAAAATGACTCTTATGGTCAAAATCGACATTTTTTGAACAGTTTGGTTAAAAGAAACAAAAATAATATAAAAAAAGGGCGATGGGCCACCACCCCTACCACCCCACCGCATGATTTCTGCATATATTAACCATATATTAAAATTAGGTTGGCGGGCCATAACCCCCTGTTGAGTCTCAAATCTGCATCTTCTTATACACCTTTCTAGACCTTTTTCATTCACCTGGACCTTCTAAGTCATCAATATCATTGCATATTAATTGTAAAAGAGCATCTAAAATGGTTTTTAACTATGTTTTGTGTCTGCTGTTTGATTTATATTTTTGCTCATTTAGCTGCGGAATCTTGCCACTTTCCGCAGCTGCTGCAAATTTCCGCAGCCATTTTGTTAAATTCTATATTGCAGGTGTCTTCAGGAAAATCGAGCCACATGGGCAAGTTAGAAATGACGTGGACATGGATCGTGTCCTATTGGCTCGGTCAAATTCACCTAAGAAGGTTGTGGTCAAAGGTGGCCAAGTGGTGGTCAACCGAAGAGTCCCACGGTGACAGAACTCTGTTTCTCATCACGTGGAGATTTCCGTGGCCGTTTCTAAATCATGGGAGACATATCAACACCTGTAAACGGCTCCATAAGCTGAATCCAATAGCCCCTCTTCATAGATTTACTCCTCACGGCGGCCATGATGCTAGATCCCTGGACGTGATGGTTCACGTGTCTTCTATCAGCACAGACTTTAGGGAATTAGTTATATCACCTTCAGTTATAAATAATGCATTCTCATACGCATAAGAGATTAGCTCTGTAATGTAATTGCGTCGCCATTGTGCTGTGACATTATTTCTCTATTGTGATCGCATTTTAATATATGAGAAGACTCTGTTCATAAGCGTAATTCGTATTTGAAGGATGTTGCCCGAGGTCTGTGCAGAGGGCCCCTGCACACGCTGAGGTTTTGTGTATTACTGTATAGTTTCTTGTTTTATTTCTTTAAGTTCATTGTGCCATAATTCATTCACGTGTATATACATTACATCTTTCATGGTATTTATGTTCCATCTATGTACATAATCTTTCATGATTTACATTTTACTTCTGTCCATAATATTTTATGTTTTATGTTGTTGTTAACTGATCAGTATTCTTGTTTCAGATTACAATAGGCAGCCCGGGCATTTGCACATCTTTTTATAATGACTAATGACATGGAATCAATATTGTCCTTCTGTTAATTTGCTTTTCTTAGTTTTTGTTTAATTCCAGCACTGTTTTGTTTATTTCAGTCTTGCATATTTTCTTTAGTAGTTAGATTAGATATTAAATTGCTCATGTCATTTTCAGTTACCTCCGAAAGCCATAGCGAGACTAATGGTGAGGGATTGAAGTATGAGTGTGTATTTTGATATTAGTTTACTTTTCTGCAAGTTAGATATTAAATTGTTCATGTCATTTTCAGTTACCTCCGAAAGCCATAGCGAGACTAATGGTGAGGGATTGAAGTATGAGTGTATAGTTTGATATTAGTTTACTTTTCTGGAAGATAGATATTAAATTTCTCATGTCATTATCAGTTACCTCCGAAAGCCATAGCGAGACTAATGGCGAGGGATTGAAGTATGAGTGTGTAATTTGATATTAGTTTATTTTTCTGCAAATTAGATATCAGATTGCTCAAGTTGTTTATGATTACCTCCGAAAGCCATAGCGAGACTAATGGTGAGGGGTCAGAATATGAGTTGATGTAATTTGATTTTAGTTTTACTTTACTTGCAATCTTTCCTTTGAGTATATTTTCTTTTGTGTTTAGACAGCAGCAAGGATAATGGTTTTCATGATCAATAGTTCACTGTTTGTTTAACTAGGATAGCAGCACATTTTCATTTCCTTTTAATTTTGTCATTGTATGTTTCAAAATCCTTTTGAAGTTTGAAGTTTTGTAAATCATTATAAAGGACATCATTGCCTTGAACAATCATAACCATACTTGTCTTTTAGAATTTCCATCTCACATTAGGAAACCAACCAAGATAAAAAAGAAAAAAACCAAAAACGACAAAAAGTAAGAGATAGGTTATCTTGCACATATAGTGCGCCACACTTCGTCAGCTTACGAATCCCGGATTGAAAAATTAATGTAGCAATTTAGGACACACTAAATTGGCCAAACATTTTGGCGCCGTTGCCGGGGAAGTGTAACTAGGTAGCCAATTTCTTTATAAAAAAAAAAAAAACAATAAAAAGAAGGGAAAACTTGATAACTTCTTGAAGTATGCTCTCCTCTTGCACCTAGTGTGATTTGGAGGATCAGAAAAGAGAGTTATTGGTTCAGTAATTTCTTAAGTATGCTCTCTTCTTGCACGTAGTGTGACCTGGAAGATCAGAAAGAGAATTATTAGCCCAACTTAAAAAAATAAAATAAAAAATGACATGCATAAAGCAAGAGATTCTAGGGGAAGGTTTATAGCTAGAGCCAAGAGTTCCATTTTCACAACTCCATCTTCTTCAAGGCATAGAAAAGATTCACCACCATCTACCCCTAGCCTTAATATTTTTGGAATTCAAGGAGCAACTAAATTAGAGGATTCTCCTATACCACCTACTAAATCTCATTTAGAAAAGGATCCTTTCTTTACTTCTACAGGAGAGTATATTGTAATTAAAGAAGTAGAATCACCTGAAGAAGAAAAGGAAGAGAATCCTTCTCATCCTCCCTTGATAGAAGAACCAGAGGACTTTGAGGACTCTAAAGAAACTATCATGGCAGAGGAAATAATAGATGGATTTGGAGGTAGAGGTAGAGGTAGAGGAGGAGGAAACAATGGAGAAAACAATGGTGAAGGTAATAATGGAAGAAATAGGGAAGGAGACAACTTGTTTGGATTCCCTATAGTTGATGAGGAAACTCATACAACAATGAAAAATATCTCACCATCTGTCCTCCCAAACTTTTATGGATTGCGAAGTGAGGATCCTGAAACATTTCTGTTTGAGTTTGAAGTCGTGTGCCGAACCTATGACTATATGGAAGACTCTCAAAAACTCAAACTGTTTCCTTCAACATTGAAGGGAGCCGCTTTGAAATGGTTCATGGGATTAGCCACCCAATCAATTAGGACTTGGAATGACATGAAACAAACATTTTTGGATAGATACTTGGACTATTGTATGCCCACCAATCACAAGGATGAGGTATTCAAAATGATGCAAAAAGAAGATGAAAATTTGGAAGATTTACTTGAAAGATTTCAATACAACTTAAAAAGAGCAAAGATGAGCAACTTAGATGATGAAATTTTGGAAGCGCTCATATTAAAAGCCATTAGAGATGAATGGATAGATATTTTAAACATGATGGGGAAAGGAGACATTTCTCAACTTCCACTTCGTGACATAACAGAACTATGTGTCCATCTCTCAAGAGGAAAATCTAAAACAGGAAAAGGGCCTAAGGATCCTTCTCTTATCAGGGCTAACAAATCTGCAACTGGATCAGTAAGTAGGGCAGAGATTAGCAATATCCTTGATGAATTAAAAACTGATATCTTAGGGAGCCTTAGTGAACAACTAGAGACCCTTAAGATTCAAAACAAGCAGAAAGCAGAAACAAATGCTTTAGCCATATTTTGTCCGAAATGTAGGAAGAAACATGCTTTAAGGGAATGTCCCTTGGATGCAAAAGTTGTAGAAACATGTATAATTTTCTCAGAGAATCATGAGATCAAGGATTGTCCTTCAATTCCTGGACTCAAAGATGTCTTTCAAGAAGATCCAAATTCAGTAGAATCTCTCTGTTTTGTTGCAAGAAGACCTTGGCAGGGACAACAAACTCAAGGGTTTAACAACCCTATGAATCTTCAAACCCCACCAAATTGGAATCCTTGGCAACAACCTTGGCCCCAACATCAAAATCCATATCAACCATGGGTACAAGGGATGCAAAATCCTTATGGGAGATTTGCTAAATTTTATCAATATCCTCCATCTTTTCAAAATCAACAAGCTCCACAACTTCCAAACCCAAATCCACAACTTTCATTGCCATTTCCACAACAAAAACCTTCTCAACAAAATCCAAATCCTCAACTCATGCTTCCATACCAACAAAAGACAAATCAACTTCCAGCTCAGCCATTACCAAATCCTAATAATAAAAATCCTCAGAATACTTACAAGATAGAAGGACAACAATTTCCTACCTATATGATTGTTCCTCTCAATGATGTACAACTCAGATCTGGTAGAGTTTTAGAAAAACCTTCTATAGATGTCCAAGAGCAAGATACCTCTGAGGAGGACTCTCTTAAAGCCAATAACGGTTCTGAGGAAGCAACTCTTCAAAATTCAAACATTCAAAAAGAGAAAGAAAAGCTAACACCCACAACTCCTATAGTTGAGCAACCTGCATCTTCATCTACACCTCCTTTTCCTGAAAGACTACAAATTGACAAGGGGGTGGAAAAACAAATCTTGTTGCCTAACTATGACTTTCTAGATGAATTGAAGAATGTTTGTATCAAGATTCCCTTGCTGCAAGCCATTCGAGAAATTCCTATTCTAGCAAAAACCATAAAGGAGTTGAGTTTCAAAAGACTAGGAAGGAAATTAAAAGACACAAGAAGAATCCACCTGGTAGGAAAGATTGCAGATATTATGATGGGAAAAATTACCATGCAGAAGTATGTAGATCCAGGAAATCCAATTGTCAAGACACATATAAATGGGATAGAAATTCCAAACACATTGATTGACTTAGGGGCTGCCATCAACATTATGAGTAGACAGACTATGGACCAGCTAAAACTTCCTAACCTTCTTTTTACACCTACTTTACTGCAACTTGCAGATCGATCAATTATTAAACCAGATGGTGTATTAGAAGATATTTCGGTCTCCTTAGATTCTTGGGAATATCCAGTAGATTTTATGATTTTGACTCCCAAGAGTAATCTAGGAGGGCACCCACTTATCTTAGGAAGACCTTGGCTAACCACATCTGATGCTTTCATTAGTTGTAGATCTGGGGATATGTACATTTCTAATGGTAATTCGACAAAGAAATTCAATTTGTATCCTCCAGCAAAAGCAATCACAGAAGTAGGAGACAATGAATGGGTTGATGATGAGGACACTATACAACCTGTATTTACCATTTCAAAAATTAGTGAGGATAGTCAAATTCTGAACACATTAGAAAATTTTGAGACATCTTCAAAATATGACCCCACACAATTTCAGTTGGAATCTGACATAGAATATTTATCATCAAGACAAATGTCTCTTTACTCTATTGAAGAGTTTGGTAGTTCTACCATTGAGATTTTTCCAGGAAAAACGTTGAATATCAACAAACATTTGGAAAAGTCACAACAAGAGGAACTAACCAAAATCTTGCAAAAAAATTCTACTGCATTTGCATGGGAGTATACTGACATGAAAGGTATTGATCCTAAGACTTGCATCCATCTGATCCGGATTTATGCAGGAACGCAACAGAATAAACATATAAACATAAATACAGAGATGCAGCGGAAATAACACTTCATTTCATTAATATCAACGAACTGAATTTTGCTTACAGACAGAATGGAAATAAAACTAGCTAGGGCGGCTAGTGAAACATCTGCGAGAAGAGATGTGGCGGCTACGGTATCGTGTTACAATGAGGCTCGAGGGCCTATTTATTATTTAGAAACAATGGGAAATCCTAAACGGCCAAAACCCTAACCCTAGGAGATGAAGTGCCAAAACTATGGGCCCCGTTTGGGTAAATTGGTGTTTCAACTTCCCAGGGGCATAACTTTGGCATACGATCTTCGTTTGACGCATACCATACCTCGTTAGAAAGATCTATCTGAGGAATACAAATTTTGAACAAAAAAAATTGGTCCATGGACCCATGTTGCTCTCTGTTTTCCCAAAAAAACGTCTTTTAGGGCCTCAAAACGGATCCGGAAGTTCAAGACCCGAAAAACTGCTAAAAATAGTAAGTTGTGCCGAAACTGAAAAACTGAAAGAGAAAATGGTGGGGCCCCAAGTGGAATAGGTGGGTGACCACCAATATCCACTGAATCATTCCTCCCCCTTAGGAAGCAATGGTCCCCCATTCGTTGGTTCCTCCATGAGATGAGGAAATTCTGCTGAACTTGGTCCCTGGTGAACCACTTTCCTTGGTGCAGGAGTTGTACCGGCTTTGACAGCTTGGAAATATACATGAGTTGGATCTTACGCTGGCGAGTGTTCTTGATTTGCATGTCCATGATGCGATCTATGGTGGCCTGTTTCCATGCGGTACGGATTTAACTCGGTTGGTGTGAGTTGTTCTGCAATGTTTGAGGTGTCCAATAGAGGTGGGAAGTAAGGATGAAGGCGATCCACATTGAAGACTAGGTGCATACCAAGGAATGGTGGAGTACTAAGCTCGAAGGCATTGTTCCCTACATCCTTGGTGATGGTGTATGGCCCATATTGGAGCGGGCGAAGCTTGCGATGGGGTCCAGTGAGGCACTCCTTCTGCAAATGTAGCCACACTTTTTCGCTCACCTGGAAGTTGTGTGGCACCCGGTGTTGATCATGGCATTGCTTGTACTTGGCATTAGCTCTGTCCAATATATCATGAACCTATTGGCGGACATGTTGAATGTGCTCGATGAAGCTCCTGGCTTTGTCGACCCGAGGCTGGACATGAGCTGAATTGGCTTTGGCAGTGCAAATGGCATGGCTACGTACCAATGGGGCATAGTGGCGAGAATCCCAAGCCCACCTGAGAAGGGCTAATGGCCGTTAATGACTGTAAGGAAACTTGATTATAACTATGTTGTACATAAGGGAGGCTCTCGTCCCATGTGCGTGGATGCTTTGAATTGTACATGCGCAAAATGTCTGATCATTACATTGACAGCTTCATGCGGCCATCTGTTTGGGGATGGAAGGCCGTGGACTTGGTGAGCTTTGTGTCCAACATTGACCAGAGGCTGGACCAAAATGTGCTGAGGAACCTGCTATCTCGATCTGATATGATAGACTGTGGGATCCCAAAGTGCACCCACACTCGTTCAAAGAAGAGGTTAGCAGTGGCTTCTGCTGTGATATTCTTCTTACAGGCCGCCATAATGGCCATCTTCGAGAATCTGTCAACGACCACGAAAACACAGTCATTTCCATTCTTAGTAGAAGGCAGGCCCGACATGTAATCCATGGAGATGGATTCCCAAGATCGACTAGGGGTAGGTAGTGGAGTATATAGGCCTTGCTTCTTGATGGTCGGTTTGGCAATGGCACAAGCAGTGCAGGATCTGATGTGCTTCTTGACATCCTTTTGAAGGTTCGGCCAATAGAAATACTTCTATAGTATTGCTACTGTTTTCTCGACCCCGAAATGCCCAGCGACTTGACTGTAGTGTGCTTCCCATATCATCTTGGCACGCTCGCTTGAAGGAACACAAAGGTGTCCCAGGTGACATAAGTGCATCTTGGAGGTGAAAATTCGGAACTTGCGTGCCCCCCAAGAGTGCCTTGTAAGTGTGGCCGAATTCTGGGTCACTCTCATAGAGAAGCGGCCAATCAGAAGTCTCGTGCCCACAAGAGTTGAGTACGGTGGTGAGCGCCACGATCGGTGGTCGGCTGAGGCAGTCTGCAACATTATTGGTGCTACCCTTCTTGTACTTGATGTTCAAATGAAGCTGTTGCAGATATGTGGACCACTTCTGATGGCGATCATTCTGCAACTTCCCTTGTGTCTGTATGAACTGCAGGGGCCGGTGGTCTGTGTGGATGATTGTTTCCTTCCCCAAAATGTAATGCTTCCATTGTCGACAGGCTTGCACAATGGAATGCATTTCTTTGTCATAGGTGGGATACTTGCGAACTGTCTCAGACAATGTCTCACTGTGATATGCCACTGGATGTCCCTGTTGAGTAAGAACTGCCCCAATAGCATAGTCAGAGGCATCTTTCTCGATCTCAAATGGCTGCTGCAAGTCTGGTAAGGTGAGCACTGGGGCAGAACAGAGGCGATTTTTCAATTCTTTGAACGCCTTCTGTTGAGGTTCCGACCAAAAGAAATTTGCTCTCGCTCCTCCTTTGGTGACTTGACTCAAGGGCCAAGTGATATGAGAGAATCCCAGCACGAATCTACGGTAGAAATTAGCAAGACCCAGAAAGCTGCGAAGCTCTGTTATAGTAGTTGGGGCTGGCCAATCCCGAATGACTTGGATCTTGGCTGGATCCACATGCACCCCCCTTTCATCAATAATGTATCCCAGATATTGAACCTGGGTCATGCCAAAAGTGCACTTCTCCAAATTGGCACACAACTTGTGTTGCCGCGGTGTTTGGAGGACTTGTCGGATGTGGTGAAGGTGCTCTTCCCAAGTCTGGCTGAAGATCAGAATATCATCCAAGTACACCACTACAAATGAGTTGGTGAATGGCCGCAAGATGTCATCCATCATCATCATGAAGGTGGCGGGAGCATTCGTCAACCCAAAAGGCATGACCAGCCATTCGAAAAGGCCTTCCTTGGCTTTGAAGGCCGTCTTCCACACATCGGAGGGTTCAATTGGTACCTAGTGATACCCAGACTTCAGGTCAATCTTGCTGAAATATTTTTCACCTTTGAGTTGATCCAGAAGGTCATCAATCCGTGGGATTGGGTACCTATTCCGGACAGTGATCTTGTTCAGCGCCCGATAGTCAATACAGAGTCTCCACGTCCCATCCTTCTTCTGCACCAACACGATCGGGCTCCCACAGGGCGATGAACTTGGTCTGATGTGACCTTTCTGCAACAGCTCCTGAATCTGCCTCTTGATTTCATCATTCTCCAGAACAGAGCGCCGATAGATCGGTCCATTAGGTAGCGGCGCACCGGGGGTCAGATCAATCGGGTGCTTGACTTGACAGTGCAGAGGAACCCCTGTGGGTGAGGTGAATATGTCCCCGTACTCCTCCACAACCTTATCCATTTGTTGTTGTTGTGCAGAGGAGCCCTGTCTGGAGGTTGTGGCCATAGTCTTCTTCTTGCCCTGGGGGCGGATCATCAGGAAAACGAATTTCCTGGTTTGGGAAATGAGCTTACTGCATTGTTTTGCAGTAACCAAAGAGATAGCAGCAGGAGGTGGTACCTCTGGTATCCTGTACAACTTATTTCCCAAAGTAACAATAACAGCACGAGGCCGAGACTCATACACAGCATGACGCTTCCACAAGTATGGTTGTCCTAATAATACATCAGAAACATCAATAGGAGCAACGTCACATAATACCTCATCCGTGAAGGGCTTGATGCTATAGGGAAGGCGACACTGCCGGCTGACACGGAGATCTCGTCCTTGGTGAAACCACCCGATGGTTTATGGATGTGGGTGAGCTGTGGTCGGCAAGCCCAACCGCTTCACGGCGTCTGCTGAAATGAGGTTCTTTTGGCTCCCATTATCGACAATGAACTGTACCGGGGAGCCCTTTACCCACATCTAGGAGTGGAAGAGACGTTCCTCCTCCTCTGGATCTTCCGGTTCCTCCTTTTGGATCTTTGTAGTGGCAACAATGGCGTTGGGCTCTGCATCAATAATCTGTTTCCCTTTTTCATTCCCCTTTTCAGGTTCTGATTCGGAGTCGGAGCATGCATCTGACTCAGAAGCCCTCATCTCGGCCACTAGCGACTGCTTGGCCCGACACTCACTTGTGTTGTGAGTGGAGCTCTTATGGAACTCACACCACTTTTCCGTGTCCTTCTTTGGCTTTACGGTGTTGTTCTTTTCTTGTGGCTTTGACGGGTTGTCTTTAGCCGCCATGCCTTGGCTCTGTCCTTTGTTCTACGGTTTGGAAGCACCTTTTCCTTGCTTTTGATTCGCAGATCCAAAGTCTCGCTTCTTCTGTTTGAATTTCTGCTCAATCTTGGCAGCATACCGGTATGCCGTACCGAGCGAGGAGATGTCGAGGAACTCCATTTCCTCCTGAATGTATCTGTGCAGACAACTGCGATACTTTAGCACCAAATGTTTCTCTGAATCTTTGATACCCAACTTTGTGCGCGGGGTATGGAACAGATTCGTCAGCTCGTGCACATCTTGATCCCTTTGTTGTCGCAGCGTGGTCCATTGTATGTACTTGTCCTCATAGCTCCCCACAGGATAGTACTGTTCCTTGACGGCGTCTCGAAAAGAATTCCAAGTTGGTACGGCCGAGAACAGAGAGGGTTCTGTCTGGTCTTTGTTCTCACAGTAGGTTTCCCACCAGTCCTTAACATGGGGGGTAGCTTTGAGGAGTGCAAAAATAATCTTCTCCCGGTCTGAAAAGTCATGAAACGAGAAATATCCTTCTAACAGATTCAACCATTTATCTACAGCATCTGCGTCTATTTGACCCTCAAATATGGGAATGTCAAAATTTACTTGTACCTTAAAAGGAGTCGTGCCTCCAGAGTGGCTGCTGGATGCAGATGCGCCGCCAGTGGGTAGCCGTTGAAGGATCTAAGCAAAGTTATCCATCATCGCGTTCCTTTGTTTTTCGAGGGCCTCCTCGAGCAATATTTTGATAGGATCTCCTGCTCCCTCATCTTTCTTTTCGTCCCCCATGGGCGTCAGTCGAGGTTTGCGAGGCTGATCTTGCAAAGGTTCCACCAGATCAAGCCCTAGCTCCTTATACCCCGACCTCGTTGGGGACATGCAAAGAAGGATCGAGAAAAAACAGACCGCTCTGATACCACTGATCCGGATTTATGCAGGAACGCAACAGAATAAACATATAAACATAAATACAGAGATGCAGCGGAAATAACACTTCATTTCATTAATATCAAAGAACTGAAATTTGCTTACAGACAGAATGGAAATAAAACTAGCTAGGGCGCTGGTAGCTATCTCTGAGGAGAGATGTGGCGGCTACAGGCCTCTGAACTGTGTTACAATGAGGCTCGAGGGCCTATTTATCATTTAGAAACAATGGGAAATCCTAAACAGCCAAAACCCTAACCCTAGGAGATGAAGCGCCAAAACTATGGGCTCCGTTTGGGTAAATTGGTGTTTCAACTTCCCAGAGGCGTAACTTTGGCATACGATCTCCGTTTGACGCGTACCATACCTCGTTAGAAAGATCTATCCGAGGACTACAAATTTGGAACGAGCAACATCGGTCCATGGACCCATGTTGCAACATCAGTCCATGGACCCATGTTGCTCTCTGTTTTCCCAAAAAACGTCGTTTAGGGCCTCAAAACGGCTCCGGAAGTTTAGGACCCGAAAAACTGCTAAAAATAGTAAACTGTGCCGAAACTGAAAAACTGAAATAGACAATGGTGGAGCCCCAAGTGGAATAGGCGGGTGACCACCAATATCCACCTGGATCACCATCATATCTATATTGAGGAAAAAAGTAGACCAATCAGACAACCTCAAAGAAGGATGAATCCAAATCTTAGGGAGATAGTGAAAGAAGAGCTCCAAAAACTACTCAATGTAAACTTCATTTATCCAATTTCAGATAGCCGATGGGTTTCTCCTTTGGTTATAGTACCTAAAAAGAATGGTAAATGGAGGGTATGCATTGATTACAGGGAATTGAACAAAGCAACTTTGAAGGATCAATTTCCTTTGCCTTTTATCGATTAGGTATTAGATACATTAGCAAGTAAAAAGTACTTTTCATTTTTGGATGGTTTTAGTGGCTATAATCAAATTCAGGTAGCACCTGAAGATCAAGATAAGACCACATTTACTTGTCCATGGGGAACTTTTGCCTATCGAGTGCTTCCTTTTTGGTTATGTAATGCACCTGCAACATTCCAAAGAGCAGTACTAGGAATTTTTTCTGATCTAATCCATGATTGTGTAGAGGTTTATATGGATGATTTTACAGTTTATGGTAATTCATTTGAAGAGGCATTAGAAAATTTGGAAAAAGTCCTTATAAGATGTAAGGAAACAAACCTTTCATTAAGCCATGAAAAATGCTTTATGATGTTTACTGAAGGTATTGTTTTGGGGCATCATATTTCAGGAGATGGGATTAAGGTTGATAGATCAAAAGTCGAAGTCATCTCCAAGTTGCCTATTCCAAATTGTCAAAGAGATGTTAGAAGTTTTCTAGGATTTACTGGTTACTATAGAAGATTTATAGAAAACTTCACTAAAATAGCATCTCCACTCTTCAAATTGCTTACAAAAAACTGTGAATTTAAATGGGATCCTGATTGTCAATCAGCTTTTGAAACTTTGAAAACAAGAATATCTGAAGCACCTATCTTGAGAGGACCAAATTGGAAACTCCCTTTCCATATTTCTACGGATGCTTCAGATACAGCTCTAGGAGCTCTGTTGGGTCAAAAAGATTTAGTTCCTTATGCCATTTATTATACCGGTAAAAATTTGACTCCCACAGAGTTGAATTATACTGTGACTGAAAAAGAGTTTTTAGCTGTTGTTCATGCAATTAATAAGTTTAGACATTACATAACAGGCTATGAAACTTTTATTCATACTGACCATTCTGCAATTAGATATTTAATGAACAAACCTATTACTAATGGCAGAGTGACAAGATGGATCTTACTTTTGCAAGAATTCAATATTACTGTGTTGGATAGACCAGGAAAACAAAATACAGTAGCTGATTTCTTGTCTAGGATTCAGAATACTAAAGAAGATTCTCTTGTAGAGGATAATTTTCCTGATGAATACTTGTTTGCAGTAACTATTAAGACTCCTTGGTATGTAGATATTGCTAACTATTTGGTTACAGGGAAACTGCCTTCACATTTATTTCCAAGTGAAAAATGAAAAATTATTCAGGAGAGTTCAAAATATTCATGGATTTCTAACGAATTATTTAAAACAGGGCCAGATCTTGTGATCAGAAGATGTGTCAGGGAAGATGAAATGCTTGATATTCTTAAGGCATGTCATGATGAACCATGCGACGGACACTTTGCAGACAAAAGGACGGCCTATAAAATCCTCTCTTTAGGATATTATTGGCCTTCCCTCTTCAAAGATGCAAAACAATATGTCAAGAGGTGTGACAGCTGCCAAAGAGTAGGGAAACCTACCCTTTCAAATGAAATGCCATTGCAACCACAGGTACTCATTGAACCCTTTGAAAAATGGGCTTTAGATTTCATTAGACCTATTAATCCACCATCTAAGCAAAAGAAGTATATATTGGTTTGTACTGATTATGTTACTAAATGGGTAGAAGCCAAAGCATTAGTGTCTGCTACTGAAAATTCAATTGTTAATTTTCTTTATGAGGATATTTTTACTCGCTTTGGTGTTCCAAGAGAAATTGTGACAGATCAGGGAAGCCAATTCACATCCAACTTGGTGGAGAAGTTGATGGAAGAATACAAAATCAAGCACAGAAGATTTACTCCTTACCATCCGCAAGAAAATGGTCAAGTGGAGTCTACAAACAAAGTTCTTGAAAGTATCATCACCAAAACTGTTCATCTACATAGAAGAGATTGGGCAGAAAGGCTTCCTGAAGCCTTGTGGGCCTACAGAACTACATGGAGAAATACAACAGGACATTCTCCCTATGAACTTGTTTATGGGAAAGAAGTCTTGCTCCCAATTGAGTTCCAAGTCAAGACCTTCAAGATAGCAGTTCAGTTGGGGATGGACTTATCAGAAGCCCAAAAGCATAGAATGGAGCAGTTGAATGAGCTAGATGAGATTAGACAAGAGGCAATTCTAAGAACTGATCTAGTTCAATATCAAAGAGCTAAATGGCATGACAAATACATCAAAGAGAAGAAGTTTCAAGAAGGAGATTGGGCATTGTTATTTGATTTCAAGTTTAAAGATTTTAAAGGAAAATTTCAGACTCATTGGCTTGGGCCATATGAGATTGACAAGATTTTAGCAATGGAGCGGTAAGAATCAAGACCATTGGTGAATTTCAAACTCCTCTTATTGTGAATGGCCACAGATTAAAAGTCTATCATAAGCCACTCTCAAAAGAGGAATTTGTCAAAATGTTTCAAGAAAATTCTGCAATCAGGCTGGTACAGAAGAATTCTTCTTCTCCACCAGCCTAGCTTTTGTTCTTTTCAGTTAAAAAAAAAAAAAACAAAACAAAACATTTGTATAAGCCTGAAAACCAATCATTGATTGGCAGTCTTATACAGAAAATGTAGGGTGAAAATCAGGAACACCTGACAGCCTATATTTTCCAAAAAAAAAAAAATCTCTCTTTCATTTCACAAATTTTGTGACCACCTACTCCATTCCATTCCACTTCATTTCACTCCACTTCATTCCATTTCACTTCATTTCACCTCTTTCATTTCATTTCACTAATAAAATTTTCTTTCATGACCATTTTCATTCAGTCAATTATCATCTGTTCATTTCCATTCACCCAAATAATAGTTGTGTCAGTTTCCGCAGCTAACACCTGTTTCCGCAGTTGACACCAGTTTCCGCAGCCGGAAGCAGATTCTGCAGCTACCACTCTGTTTTTCAAAAGAATGTACAGCCAGATGTTATTTCCACAATCATGAAATCAAATGCAGGTATGAAGACCAATTATGAAGACATGGAGCATTCAAGATATCAATGAGGAGCAACTAATTGAAGACCAAGGAAAAATGGCAAGAATTCCAAGGTATGAGTAAAAATTTATTTCAAATGGCATTCAAGCACATTTTTATATAGTTATAATCCATAGCTCCATTATATGCAATGATTATGTTGACAAACTCCGTAACCATTCCACGATCTCTATATGATCCTCCCACAATCCTTGCATTCATTTTCAAACGGTCCCATAATCAAACCTCCGATATTCACTCATACTCCGATACTCCACCTGTGATGATGAAACGTGGTTGATTTGACTACGGCTTCTTTCAGCTGCATAAAATCCGTAGCCGTTGCATAAATGTGCTTACATTTACTCTGCAGCCACCCAATTTTAATAACTGTTGGATGCGTTATACTTCTCCTATTGTTCTATTGATCTCAGAGCTGCATTTCTACCATGCTCACGTAACCCTTCTCTGTTCCGCTTCACCCCATTTCGTTCTCTGTTACGCTACAGTCTGTATACCCATTCTTTGATATCTGCCTATAGTCATCGTGCTCATTTCCATTCATTCAGCCGTCTTACCTCCGTTGAACCCTCCTCACGCAAACAAGTTTTAAAGAGCAGAGAGAAGGATGGGTCAATTGTTGAGAACAGAACCAGAAGGACCTAAATTCATGGAAGGATACCCGCAAGTCAGGGATATATTGAAAAAGGCAAAGTGGCTGCGGTTTATCCAAAAGTTTAGAGGCTACCATAAAGAAGTGACAAAAGCTTTTGCAAGGTCTTTCAATGGCCTGGAGGTAGAGATTGGAGACCTAAAATTTACGGTGAATGAGGCATCCATAGCAGCTGCCACAAAACTTCCTCAAGAAGGTGAACGCTGGTTCAAGAACAAGAGTATTAGTGATGAAGCCTGGAGAGTAATCCTACGTAACCCAGGTATGGACGTAACTATTTTTAAAAGGGGAATTCCTGTTCATGCTTTGAAAGAGGAGTGGGCTACTTTTCTGCTAGTTATTCAAAAATTTATCACCTGTGAGGGCCGTTTTGGGTCAATGTATATGTATCATACCCGATTGCTGATGAATTTTCTAGACAACCAGACCTCAATCTGCCATACTTTTTATTAAATAGTTTGAAGAAAATGTCTGTGACCGTTCATAAGCATTTAGGGGATGTAGAACCACATTTATATCACCATGGTCTTGTGAAAATTTTGATTGAAAAACAGTTAAAAGAGAAAAAGGACACATGGGAACAATTTTTGATTAGAAATTTCTTTGAAGAACCCCAAGAAATTCCTGAAGGCAGTACATCAAGAAGGAGTAGGAGAAAGAGAACAAATGATGAAACTCAAAGTACTCCTACTACTACAGTTGAAAGAACTAGTAGAGAAGAGAGACTGCCAAAAAGGAGGAAAGAAGAAACCAAGGGTAAAAAGCCAATAAAATCAAAAGAGAGAAAAAGCATTGAGGCTATACATCAAACTCCTTCTTCAGAAGAAGATCATCAAGTCTTATCTGAGAGACTAGTTCACCTTCAGGAACAGTCATCTATGGCCAAAAAGAGAGAGAAAGGGAAACAAAAGCAAAAAGACAGTGGTCCACAACGTGTAAGAAGAAGTTCCAGGCTTAAAGGGAAGTTGAGGAAAACACAAACGAAAGGACCCCATTTTATTGATTTGGGAGAAGAAACATCTGAACAAACTCCATCTGGCCATAGTCCATCTCATTCTCAGTCAGACATTGAACATAGTTCATTTCATTCTCAGTCAGACATTGAACATAGTCCATCTCATTCTCAGCCAGACGTTGACATGAGCCCTTCTCAGCCAGATTTTGAAAACAATTCTCCTCCACGGCATTTTGGGGACAGCCTAATGAAAATGATACCTGAGATAGACCCAAAGCAGCAAGAAGTGTATGATTATATAGAATCTTTAGAAAAAGCAGCCACGGGTCCCAGTACTTCATCCACTCAGCCTCACATAGCACAAGAAGATCTAGTCCAATCATTGAAACAAGAAGTCTTTGAGTTGGAGGTTTTAAATAGACACATTAAAAGTGAAAATGAGGCATTGAAGGAACAAAGAAAATTGGACAAGATCATTCATGACAATACCATGCTACATATGGGACTATGGCAGAAAAAGAACAGGAAATTGAAGAAGAAATGCCAGAAGTTAAGCAGAGCACTGATTAATATCAAATTCAGATGCTTGATGAAGAAGCCCAGGATGTTAGCAGCACCAAGGAACAGGAGGAGAGGACTGGATGTACTGGCTGAAGTGTCAAGGCATATGAATTGAAGAAGGATTATCAAAATTTTGGTTGCATGAGGACATACAACACCTTCACAGTGGGGGTATGTTGAGTCTCAAATCTGCATCTTTCTTATACACCTTTCTAGACCTTTTTCATTCACCTGGACCTTCTAAGTCATCAATATCATTGCATATTAATTGTAAAAGAGCATTTAAAATGGTTTTTAACTATGTTTTGTGTCTGCTATTTGATTTAGATTTTTTCTCATTTAGCTGCGGAATCTTGTCACTTTCCGCAGCTGCTGCAACTTTCCGCAGCCATTTTGTTAAAGTCTATATTGCAGGTGTCTTCAGGAAAATCGAGCCACATGGGCAAGTTAGAAATGACATGGACAAGGATCGTGTCCTATTGGCTCATTCGAATTCACCTAAGAAGGCTGTGGTCAAAGGTGGCCAAGTGGTGGTCAACCGAAGAGTCCCACGGTGACAGAACTCTGTTTCTCATCACGTGGAGATTTGCGTGGCCGTTTCTAAATCATGGGAGACATATCAACACCTGTAAACGGCTCCATAAGCTGAATCCAACAGCCACTCTTCATAGATTTACTCCTCACGGCGGCCATGATGCTAGATCCCTGGATGTGATGGTTCATGTGTCTTCTATCAACACAGACTTTAGGGAATTAGTTATATCACCTTCAGTTATAAATAATGCGTTCTCATACGCATAAGAGATTAGCTCTGTAATGTAATTGCGTCGCCATTGTGCTGTGACATTATTTCTCTGTTGTGACCTCATTTTAATATATGAGAAGACTCTGTTCATAAGCGTAATTCGTATTTGAAGGCTGTTGCCCGAGGTCTGTGCAGAGGGCCCCTGCAAACGCTGAGGTTTTGTGTATTACTGTATAGTTTCTTGTTTTATTTCTTTAAGTTCATTGTGCCATAAGTCATTCACGTGTATATACATTACATCTTTCATGGTATTTATGTTCCATCTCTGTACATAATCTTTCATGCTTTACATTTTACTTCTGTCCATAATCTTTTATGTTTTATGTTGTTGTTAACTAATCAGTGTTCTTGTTTCAGATTACAATAGGCAGCCCGGGCATTTGCACATATTTTTATAATGACTAATGACATGGAATCAATATTGTCCTTCTGTTAATTTACTTTTCTTAGTTTTTGTTTAATTCCAGCACTGTTTTGTTTATTTCAGTCTTGCATATTTGCTTTAGTAGTTAGATTAGATATTAAATTGCTCATGTCATTTTCAGTTACCTCCGAAAGCCATAGCGAGACTAATGGTGAGGGATTGAAGTATGAGTGTGTAGTTTGATATTAGTTTACTTTTCTGCAAGTTAGATATTAAACTGTTCATGTCATTTTCAGTTACCTCCAAAAGCCATAGCGAGACTAATGGTGAGGGATTGAAGTATGAGTGTATAGTTTGATATTAGTTTACTTTTCTACAAATTAGATATTAAATTGCTCATGTCATTATCAGTTACCTCCGAAAGCCATAGCGAGACTAATGGTGAGGGATTGAAGTATGAGTGTGTAATTTGATATTAGTTTATTTTTCTGCAAATTAGATATCAGATTGCTCAAGTTGTTTATGATTACCTCTGAAATCCATAGCGAGACTAATGGTGAGGGGTCAGAATATGAGTTGATGTAATTTGATTTTAGTTTTACTTTACTTGCAATCTTTCCTTTGAGTACAGTTTCTTTTGTGTTTAGACAGCAGCAAGGATAATGGTTTTCATGATCAATAGTTCACTGTTTGTTTAACTAGGATAGCAGCACATTTTCATTTCCTTTTAATTTTGTCATTGTATGTTTCAAAATCCTTTTGAAGTTTGAAGTTTGGTAAATAATTATAAAGGACATCATTGCCTTGAACAATCATAACCATACTTGTCTTTTAGAATTTCCATCTCACATTAGGAAACCAACCAAGATAAAAAGAAAAAAACCAAAAACGACAAAAAGTAAGAGATAGGTTATCTTGCACATATAGTGCGCCACACTTCGTCAGCTTACGAATCCCGGATTGACAAATTAATGTAGAAATTTATGACACACTAAATTGACCAAACACCCCCGCCGAAGCCCATGCAAAAACCACATATTAAGTGGTGGGGTGGTCGGTGGTCAACCCCGCCACCCCAACCATATAAACATTTTATGGTTTAAATTTAAAACATAACCCTTACGCTATAAGGATTTTGGCGGAGGTGGGTGGGGTGCGCCGCCCAAAGTGGGTCTGGCCCCCCTAAACTTAAATACTTTTGGTTTAAACAAAAACTATAGGCCTCTATTTTTGGAGTAGGCGGGGTTTGACCGCCCGACCTCCTCCCTTCCATTATGGATCTAAACCAACGTGCCAATGGTAGGACTTGGTTAAGTCTTCCCTCATTTTAATATTTAAACTCAGTTTTTCATAAGTGCGCCAAGGCCAGACCGAAGCAAGAGCATGCACGTGGATCAAGGCAATTTGCAAGTGGAACAATGAGCGTGGAGCAGTAATTATGCAAGCAGAACCATGAGCCTTGAAATTTTCCCAGGGAGGTAATTTTTCTCCATGTCGGAATATAGTCAAGTTTACAATCATTTTTCACGCTTTTTCGCAGGGAACGCAATGGTGAGGTTTGATTTTCCTTTTGAGTTGCAGATTTCCAGTCCACCCATGGAGCAACTACGTGGAGGAATCTAAGGGGAATAAAAAATATTCCTTTTTTCCCCAGATTTTCATTTCATCAAAATTCAGAAAATGGACAATTGATTTTGCACTATTCGACGCCCCGAATCAGATGGTGTATTCAGATTTTTCATCTGAGATTTATATTTTTCGGTCACTTTTTGAAGTGAAGTTGCAGGTGTCAGCTTTCAATGAGTGAGCAGTCACTTTCACACCTTTCGTCGCCATGATTGTGATGGTGATTTCATATCCAACAGCAGCAGCAGCCATTCTTCAATCATCTTCAGCACAAGGTATATGATGATTTGATTTCAGGTACTTCTTTGTTCCTGAGATGCATAATGCTATATAGATACATGTTGATGTATGAGTCGTGGGACCTTGTCGTGTTTTGTTATTGATGTACTTTCTATCATGGACTTGTATTATGTTTTATATCCCTTGATGCCATATTGGCGAGATACTCATGTATGTTGTTGAGGTCCCTTTTATGCCATGTTGGCAGGATACTCTGTTGTATAACCAGCTTCAAAAATAGAAGAAAAGAGATATCAACGCCTTAGAAATAAGCCACTTCGAGGGGTCAACCTCCAATACATTACATAAATGCACAATTCTTCGATGATACAATTTAAAAAACCTCCTTTCTATATATAGGAGTCCATGGGGCCATAATGTAATCCTAGTGGGCCACAATGTAATCCTAGCCGACCTAACAATAATAATTTAAGGGCACAATAATAACAAAATGGGAGTTACAAGGGTACAATAATAACAATAAGGGGTTTACACTAACAATAATAAGGGGCTATACTAGTGATATAGGGACCTAACATGCCCCTCTCCTTCAAAAAAAGTGTTGTCCTCAACACTTGAGTAGCTCTGGGTGCTTCTGTATAAAATTCTCATCCTCCCATGTAGAATCTTCGGTGGGTAAGTTCTTCCACTTGATGAGATACTCTGAAATTGATCGATTCCGTAGTTGTCGAGTTCTTGTTTCCGTGACCGCTTCAGGTTCCAATATGATTTTTCCTTCCTCATCAAGTTCTGGAAATATTGTTTGAGCTGGAAGATTTTCACCTATAACCTTCTTTAAGCATGAAACATGGAAAACTGGATGTACTCGTGAAGAAGCAGGAAGCTCCAATTTGTATGCCATAGAACCAATCTTTTGCAACACCTTGTAAGGACCATAGTACTTTGGTGATAATTTATTGTCCTTCTTAGCTTGCTTGAGGGACATTTGTTCGTATGGTTGTAGCCGTAAAAATACCCAATATCCTACATCAAAACTTCTCTCGCTACGATGTTGATCTGCCTGTTGTTTCATTCGATTTTGTGCCAAATTCAGGTTATCCTTTAAGAGTTGGAGAACTTCTTGCTGATGCTCGATGTGATCTTCCACTGCTTGAACCTTCGAATTTTCCCTTAAAGATGATGTGATGGATGGTGGATGATATCCATAAAGTGCCATAAATGGGGTCATTTTTGCTGCAGTATGGAAGGAAGTGTTATACCACCATTCGGCAAGAGGTAACCACTTGACCCATTGTGTTTGTTTATCAGATACAAAACAACGAAGATATCCTTCCAAACATTTATTTACTATCTCAGTTTGACCATCAGATTGAGGATGATAAGATGAGCTATGAGCTAATTGACTACCCAAACAAGAAAATAACTCCGTCCAAAAATTTCCAGTAAAAATGGGATCTCCGTCACTCACAATAACCCCTGGGCTTCCATGTAGCTTTTGAATTCTGTCCATAAATGTAGTAGCAACTGTACTTGCTTTAAATGGATGAGATAAAGCACAAAAGTGTGCATACTTGGTAAGTCTATCAACTACCACCATGATGACACTCTTTCCTTCGGACTTAGGTAAACCTGTGATAAAATCCATTGAAATCTCCTCCCAACGTTGACTTGGAATGGATAAAGGTTGTAGAAGTCTCGGGGTCTTATTTGTTTCCACTTTATTCTCTTGGCAAACCAAACATTCCGCCACAAACTTTTGAATATCAGATTTAAGGCCATCCCAAAAAAATTCTTTCTTCACCCTGTGGTAAGTTTTTAAAAATCCTGAGTGTCCTCCTAAAGGAGAAGTGTGCAATTCAAGAAGAATCTTTTGTTTTAGTTGGGAATTCTTACAAAGATATAAGCGATCTTTGTACCATAAGGAATCATTTTTCCAACTAAATGTATCGGATGTACTAGGATCTTGCTGCAACTTTTGAATGAGTGTCCATACATCTTTGTCCTTCTTCCATTCATCTCTTGCTTCGGTTATCCAATCTGGTTGGATAATAGAAATGGCACAAAGCAATGCTTCCACCTCTTCTTTCTTTCTTGAGAGTGCATCTGCAACAACATTAAGCTTTCCTTTTTTGTAGATTATTTCAAAGTCATAACCCAACATCTTTGTGACCCATTTTTGCTGCTCTTGTGAAGATAGTCTTTGTTCCAAAAAGTGTTTAAGACTATCATGATCAGTTTTTACCTTGAAGTGTCTTCCCATTAGGTAAGTTCGCCATTTCTTTAGTGCATGCGGTATTGCTAACATTTCCTTCTCATAAATAGGTTTTTGTAAATACTTTCCTTTGATTGGACGACTTTCAAAAGCAATGGGTCTTCCTTCCTGCATTAAAACAACACCAATTCCATTTCCTGAGGCATCACATTCCATGATAAAGGTTTTTGTGAAGTCTGGCGTAGCTAAGACCGGTGCTAGACACATTGCCTCTTTAAGATGTTCAAAGGCCTTAGTTGCTTCAGGAGTCCATGAAAATGCATCTTTCTTCAATAATGTTGTTAGAGGTGCTGCTATTCTCCCATAATTCTTAACAAACTTGAGATAATACCCTGTTAACCCGAGAAATCCTCGCAACTTCTTTATGGTTGTAGGGACTTTCCATTCCTTAATGGCTTTAATTTTGTTAGGGTCTACTTTAACACCCTCGTGAGATACAATATGACCCAGATATTCCACCTCTTGTACTCCAAAGAAACATTTGGATGTTTTTGCATATAATTGTTTCTCCTGCAATAGTTTGGGCACCCTGTCAACATGTTCAACATGATCCTTCCAAGACCTGTTGTAGATTAGTATATCATCAAAAAATACTAGCACAAATTTTCTAAGGAAGGGTTTGAAAATGGAATTCATCGACCCTTGAAATGTAGAAGGTGCATTGGTAAGGCCAAAAGGCATGACCAAAAATTCATAATGACCCTCATGAGTTCGAAATGTTGTTTTTGGAATATTTTCAGTCTTCATTCTAATTTGATGATATCCTGAACGAAGATCCAACTTGGTAAATAAATTGCTCCATGTAATTCATCCAATAATTCATCAATCACAGGAATGGGAAATTTATCTTTAATGGTGAGCTTATTGAGCTCCCTATAATCCGGACACATTCGCCATGATCCATCCTTCTTGTGTACCAATACTACAGGAGCAGAGAAAGAGCTTTGACTAGGTTGAATTATACCCGCCTCTAACATTTCTGCAATCATACGTTCAATTTCGCTCTTTTGGAAGTAAGGATATCTATAAGGCCTGATGTTTGGAGGAACACTTCCTGGAATCAAATGAATAGCGTGATCATGATCACGAATAGGTGGGAGTCCTTTGTGAGTTTCAAACACCTTGGAATGATTGTCCAAGACTTGTTGGAGATCTGCAGAAATAGATGATTTTGATGTCGGAACTTCTAGTGAGCATAATTGTGCAATTACGCCTCGTTGTTCTTTCTTTAGAAGCTTTGTCATGACATTAGAGCTTATTATCCTTCCTGGCTTCCCTTCAATACCCGTAATTCGACTTCCTTTCCTTCTGAAAAAAATTTCAAGAAAAGTTCTTGAAAATTAAAAGCTACCGTCCCCAAAGATTGTAACCATTGTACTCCTAGTACAACATCGACACCTCCCATAGGAATGGAAAGCATTGGACTAGTCAATACATATTCCCCCATGGTTAACTTAATATTATGGCATTTTCCAGAGCAATTTATAGTTCCTCCATTTGCAACCATCACTTGACATTCTGGTGCTGGGTATAGGAAACAATTTAATTCCTTGGCTACCTTACAATGAATAAAATTATGGGTGCTACCTGAATCAATCAACACTATTACCTTTTCTTCTTGATCTGTCCTGCTATCTTGAGAGTTTGAGGAGTGGTAATTCCTGCCAGTGCATTACATGATATGGTCGGATTCATTTCTTCCTCTTCTATGGATGGTTCCTGGTGTGTATCCTCTTCTTGTTCATTTTCTTCTTCTTCTTCACAATCTATGTAAAATAATTTCTTTTCAGCACACTTATGACCTTTGGTGTATTTTCTATCACAACTGTAGCAAAGCCCTTTTGCTCTTTTTCCTTCCAATTGTTGTGGTGTCAACCTTGTAGGTTGTGGAAATCTAGGCGTAGCAACACTTCCTTCTTTATAGAATTGAGTGGTAGGCTTCCTTGTCGCCATAATTTTACATTCAACTTTTCTTGCCAACTTGAATGCCTTCTCTAATGAATCAGGTTCCAACACACGAACTTCATGTTGGATGTTATCCTTTAGAGTACCTATGAAGAGATCAATCCTGTGTTCCTCTGGAATATCAGTTACCCTTATATTCAGTTTTTGGAAGTCCTCAATGTGCTGCCCCACTAAACCCTTTTGTTTGAGATTTATCAATTGGCTAAAGAAGGTGTTGCTCTTTGTATCCTCATAATGTGCTATCATTTCCTCCATAAAAATTGACCAAGTGACAATTTTTTTACGGAAGCAAAGCCATCGATACCATACAAATGTATTTTGTTCTAAATGTAAAGTTGCAATGCGTACCTTTTGTGTGTTTTGCACATTATGGAGATCAAAATATTGCTCCATCTGTAGTATCCATGTTACAGGATCCCTTCCATCAAACTTCCTCATATCCATCTTTGGAATATGGTGGTTCTTCCCGCCAACATTAGAGTTTATGAAATCACAATTAACATTTATTTTGTTCTCCTCATGAGGTTCTTCTACTATCTTTTCACCATTAGGAAACCTTTCTTGTATCAACTTTGTCAAACCTTCCATGTCTGCTTTTAGAAAATTCTTCATGTTTTCCATTTTCTCATCGATCTTAGCTTCCATGTCATCCATCTTAGATTCCATGCCAGCATCCATGCCATCCATCTTAGCTTCCATGCCATCCATCTTAACTTGCACGCCATCCATCTTAGCTTCCATGCCTTTCTTCAAAACTTCCATTTCATTTTTTTTTGCTCTTTGCGAGAGTGAAATTTGTTGCACTTGCTCTTGTAATTTTGATAGATCATGTTGCAATTCTTCGTCTTCATGAGTCATAGTAGAGCTTTCCAAAGGCTTAATGGGTGTTGAATTATTTTTTGGGGCCATTTTATAATCCAATACTGATATCTATTCTACAATATGCCCTTGCAATCAATTAAACTTGATTCTTCAAACAAGACTTATGCAATTCGGAAAAAATACACACCTATTACTTGCTTTTGAGGAGCTCGATATTGAAATTGTATTATCTTTGTGATTGCGGCTTTTATATATCTGAAATTCAGCACTGAAGTAGCCCTTTGAATTCTCTTTTGAATGCCATAGGTCTGACCCGATTTGGATTCTCCAAGACAAAGTTGTGTCCAATCTCCCACAATGACCTAATTATGGACTGGTTCAGTAGAGCGAAATTGTACGACTTGTCACATGTCACTTTTTTTTCCTTTGTCTCTAAAATTGATAGCCAAGAAACCACAGTCTGTGTACTTGTGATCACTTTTTATGGCACTCCAATCCGATGCCCAGAGAGAGAGTTATTGAACTTTTTCCACAATCACCTCTTTGAGATGAAATTCAGGAGCCTGAAAACGCACTACCTTCCACAGATCATATCTCCAAAAATATTGTGAACCAAGATCTAAAATATTTTGACAACTTTCCTCAGGATTTCAGCTTCGTACCATACGAATTTCAGATTCTGAACCTTCATAGAAAACAAGTTATAGCGCAAATTCCACGATGACCTATTTAGGAGCCTGAAAAAAGACCTAACTTCCACAGATGATATCTCTGAAACTGTTGCGAACCAAGCTTTGAAATTTTTAGACAATCTTCCTCAGGCTTTCGGCTTCGCACCCTAAAAATTTCAGCTTCTGAAACTTCGTAGAAAAAAATTTATAGCGAAAATTCCACGATGACCTATTTGGAGCAGCGAAACCCTAGAATCCAAAGCTCAGATACCAAATGTTGTGTAACCAGCTTCAAAAATAGAAGAAAAGAGATATCAACGCCTTAGAAATAAGCCACTTCGAGGGGGCAACCTCCAATACATTACATAAATGCACAATTCTTGGATGATACAATTTATAAAACCTCCTTTCTATATATAGGAGTCCATGGGGCCATAATGTAATCCTAGTGGGCCACAATGTAATCCTAGCCGACCTAACAATAATAATTTAAGGGCACAATAATAACAAAATGGGGGTTACAAGGGTACAATAATAACAATAAGGGGGTTACACTAACAATAATAAGGGACTATACTAGTGATATAGGGACCTAACATACTCCGTGTCACACATATGTCATTGAGATCCCTTGTTTTCCATGTCGGCAGGATACTCAACATCTTTACGTGTGAGCTATTGTCATACAGATAGGAATCCTTTTTATTCATGAGAGTCCCGTAGTGGAACATCTCGTAGAGAGGTCTAGCCACTCCTGCGTGAGGGAATTTTACTTGTATGTTAGAGAAAACACATCCATGTACATCTTACTCCTTACAACACTTAATGCAGTGGCGTACACCATCTTGAAACTGAGGCTTAGAGATGTAGTCCCTCCTAGATGAACTCCGTTATCAAACAACGTGTTCTTATGATTTTTGATCTTGATATGTTATGTTCCTCTTCTTTACAATATACAATTGTTCATTTATGTTCATTAACGCTTTAATTAGTGCAATTATAACAATCAACCGAAGTTAAAGGTCTTGGTTAAGGGCAACTGGAATTTACCCTGGATCACATGGGGTAATGAAAAGACCCGTCGATCCCCAAAACCATGGACCTTCTTATAGAATATAATATCGATCCTCCAAGGATGAAAATTTTACTATGAAGAAATATTCAGAGCAGAGGTGAATCTCGGAGTTTGTTGTCCAGTTTGTGAAGATACAATGGAAGAGATCCATTGGCTTTCGCCAAAAACTGTTGAATCTGCAATAATGGCTTTAGCCTCATATGTTGTGCTAAGATTATTTTCTTATGGAATGCCTATAATCAATTCTGGAACATTATTTTGTTGCTCCAAAATATAAGGGTTGGATATATTGTGTGGGTGTTCTAGATTTGCTGATGCGACAAATTTACCTTGTAGAATACCTTTGAAGGATAGTCCTCCATTGATATGTTCTTGGTTTGGTTTTGTTCCTTTGGGAAAACTAGATCCAATGACACCCCCTACTCCCTTGTATTTTCTTGATACAACGGCTCTACCTCTCAGCCTAAATTTGAGGATGATGGTGGATGAAGGAAGCACATTATATTCTTGTAGTATTTTATCATATTGCATTGATTTTCCGCTGCAAATTAGACTTTGCAGGTGCACTAGAATGCCCAATTTATACAGGATATGTTGATTCAATTGAGAAACCCTTTGGGATGCTTATACCCAAATTAGCGTAGATTTTCCACCTAGAATATTTATAAAAATTTGGAATAAATTCTATGCTTCCAGTTTCGGAGAGTCGTGAGATGCATGATCCAGAGTTGTGTCATATGCCAGTTCTGATAACTGTAGCGGTGACTGTAACGAGAGAAAGTACTCCGAGCGAGGGAGTCTTGTTTATGGTATTCAACGTACTATTGTGTGGGAGTATAATTCCGTAGAAAAGGGCATCAAATGTAAAAGTATAGATTATATATACATTTAATGTAAAATTCAGACTATGATATCAATTCCAATTAGAAATAATTTTATGAAGGTAAAAAATAATTTTGATGATTTTATAATTTAACTCAAATGTTGATCATTTATCTAAAGAAGTTGTATTAACGTAGGAGGGAACTCAAATGCAACAAGAATTTACATGAAGAACTTAGATTGCATTTTAAAAAATATCTGTATATAGATATAACAAGTTATAGAATATCACAAATGTGTTTGTTAGATTTTTTTTGTAGTTGTTGCAATATTATTGGAGTTCTAATAGCAAGGCTTAAAATATATATTGTTAAAAAATCTTATTATAACTTAGGAATATTTTATGTAAGTAGTGACATAATAATTTTACGTTTTTATTATATTATGAAGATTGTATATGTTAATATTATATATAAAAATGAATTTATATATAAAATAATTTCACATTTAAAATATCAAAAGTATATATATATATATATAACAAGAAAAAAATATCTTTTTTTTTGTAAACTTAGTAGGTCCTTGCTATTTTTTATTTATAAACAAAAACGGGTCAGAAAATACATCTTTAGGCCTCAACTTGCCCATAGGAAAATAGGTTTGTTGGCCGTCTTAGTGAATTATAAGCCATCCAAAACATATACATATTAAGTATACTACTTACTGTCTTCAAATAACTAATATCAGTATCAGTATTTGCAAGCATACACATATTATAAAAATAAAAGCTATCTGCTATCACTAACAAAAAGTAAACTTAGGGTGATCATTTCTTAATCATCATCTAACTCGACAGGAGTCGGGTCCTTGACACTGGAGCCAGGCATATCAACCTGGTGCATGGATTGTAAGTCCTTCTCGATTCTGCGGAGGCGAACATATTGATGGTGTTGTCGAAGGTTCATTTCCTGAATGAATCTTTTGATTTTAGCCAAAGTTGGTGCAGCTTCAGGATCACCCCCAACCTTGTGTATTGACATTATTGCCTTCACTAGAAGGCATTTCATTAACCAATATGTTCTGATTGAATGATGGAAAAATGAAATTCTGCCTCGAGTGTGACCCAGGTCAGAGATGATTTGGGTGAGTTCATCCTCAGCAATGTCTTCTTCTTCCTCCATATTAGTGCTGGCATCGCTCTCCCATCCATGAATTATGGATTTGACAGAGTAAGGTGTCTCCTCGGAATAAGCTTGAAACAAATTTTTCATAACTTCCCTGCTCGACTTCCTGCCACACTTGGCTGGAGGGTTTGAGACTTTGGCCTTGCCTTTTTCCTTGGTATCCTTCTTCCTCTTGTTCCCTTGGGCCATAGGTTTTATAAAGTAGCATTCCAGTAATATTATCGGCCAGTAGGGTTTTCCTGGAAGACCTATTGCAGAAACAATTTTAAAACATCCCAATTGATTAAAAACCCAACATTTAGACAAGGGCAGATTTCTACGAGCAGTAGCAGGATAATGCTACTTTATGAGGCTTTGAGAAATAAGAGTGAACACATAATGCCTTTCAAAAGCCAGAGTATACCCAAACCTATAAGACTTGATAAAACGAAAAGGCTGAAACAAAACCAGAGACAGAATCCAGATACCCATTTTAGTTCTGACCCAGTCACCCTTCTGAAAATAACTGATAGAAGGAGACATAACAGAATAAGTAAAATAACTAATCGGGTGACAAAATAGCCTCATATACCCACCCCCACCAGTGTTGACAACATTATGAGCCATACAGGTGATTTCCTATTTCTGATTATACATATTCGAGGGATGCACAAAATGACTAGCATACAAATTAGAACATGGCCCATTCGCAGTGAAATAAAAATCCGATATGACTTCACCTCTACCTGTCCTAAAAAATTTGAGCATGCAGGACATGCAAAAAAAAATATCTGCAGACAAAGACCTACATAAACATATCGGAACTTCTACCAGGCCTTGTCGACTCATACAACCATCATAATCTTCTTTAAACAGACTATTTCGAACCATTTCTATGCAACAAATAACAATATTGTGAACCATATCTATGCAGCAAATTACAGAATTGCAGACCAAGTATATAAAATCCAGAAAAATCAGAATTTTCCTTCGCATGCACCGGTATGCAGAAACTCGTTTCATCGTTATGGAATATGGAGAATTGGTTACATACCAATTCACGACTGCAGGTCGCAAAGGCCTTCGATGTCATCTGTGCAGTGTACAGGGATGCTCGCGACAGAAACCACATAACCTAACCATGTATTGAACAACAATTTTACAGAGAATAAACCTCCAGAGAATAACCCAAAATGAGTAAAGACCCTGCGTCCATCGAGCCCGGCGACACACCTTCCAACTTCGCCCTGACAGCCCACCTGACTCGTCGGGTTGTTCTCCATTCCACTTTAATGCAGTCATGATGATCCATTGGGGGAGCCGTCCACAGATCGTCGGCTTTGGTACGACTTCCGCCGCATGCACTCGCCACATACCCACCTTCCTTCCCTGCAATGTGGTTGTGACCCTACCAGTTGGCACCCCAATCGGGGAAAAAAAATAATATTATAAAATAAAAAATGTGACTGCAAAATTTTTCAAAATCTTTGTAATTTATTTTCAAAATTTAAATATTAATTAAAATTCAAACATGATTTTGACACACTTAGAAATGAAATTTCCATAAATATTCAGATTTGATGTGTACTAATATGACACTTGGCAATATATCTCTATATATATATATATAAAGAAATTTTCATAGATATTGAAATTTGATGTATGTACTCTTTTTCATAAATATTGAGATTTGATGTGTGTACTATTATGACACTTGGGCATATAGTTTTTTTTAATTTTTATTTTTTAAATAGTTTTGATTCTTGACCAATTATATACCCCCTAAAATTAACCATTTCATCTATATGAGTCAATAAGAAAATAAAAATTCAAACTTCAAAAAATATTTTTAATTTTCAAAATATTCAGTTTAATAGTTTTTTTTTTTCAAAACTTTGGTAAAATTTATAAAAAAAAATTATTTTTTTTAAAACTAATTGAACGTAAAAGATTTTTAACTATAAATAACTACAGTATAGCATACCTATCTGCAGGTGAAAAAATACTAATACAAACCTTCACTTTACATAATCTATTACAAATATATTTTTTATTTCAAAAAGTTTTAAAATTATATGTGTTACAATAAAATTGTTACTCTCTTAAATATCATTTTTTGATGTTTAATTTTTTTTCAAAATTTTAAACATTTAATTAATTGATTGGTTGTAATTATGTCTCAGGAGACTTAACAACCTAAGAGACTAAGAGAATAACAAACTTAGTTCATCTTTATACTGTTTTCAATGTCTAATTTTCTATTATGAATCTTGACTAGAAGTTTAGTAATATACTTGATCTATCTAAGAGACTAATAGAATAACAATCTTAGCTCGTCTTTATACTCTTTTCAATGTCTAATTTTCTATTATGGATCTTGACAAGAAGGTTAGTGATATACTCGATCTTATCCTTGTCAAATAGATGGTGCATGTTGTCTATGATAGATTCAATGGAAATGTACCACTTCGTCTCCACCACACCTTTATTGCAAAATATGCAAATTCTCTCTTCCCAAACTTCCTTGGGTACCCTCCACCTACAGTCTCACATCTAAGGTGACGTGATCACCTGTGTAACTAACAACCTTACATTTCCATTAATAACTGCCCCTAAATATTTTTTCTAGCCATGGTCATAAGTTGGGTTAAACACTTTGATGTAATAAGTTTTTATGTTCACTATGGTTGGTCCACATGGTTGTTTTAAATTTTTTAACATTAATTTTTATTTATTTCTCAGCATTAAGATATTCATGTAATTTGATACTCCACTTACTCAACCACTTTTTGTTTTGCTTCATCCATATTTTCTTCATATGTTGTAACTCATCCTCCATGGCAATCTTGGACTAACATTGGTTATCCATGTTTTTTTTGTAAATTTCATCCATATATCTATTGATATCAAAAAATTTACACAAGATAATACATTATGATCTATTCATTTCATCCTCTCCCATATAGAATCATGAGATTCCTCTAATATTTCCATACATATCAAAAAATACCATTAGAAACTTAACAACTGACTAACTTACTAGATATATAAAAGACTATCGACTATAGACATGCAAAATCCAAAGTAGAAGAAGAAAGGAACCAACCAGTACCTCTAGAAAAATTGACAAAATAAATTAAGATCAGTAGACAACATGTTCCTTCAAACATCAAAGACTAAAATCGATTGCTCGAAGGAAAAATTAGTACAAAATGATGAACGTCGATTGAGGAGAAGAGTTTGCATGGATGGTGTTCAAATATCGGGCTGAGTTTGCAACGATATTGTTCAGAAGTTGAATGTTAATGGCTATTGCTTCCTCCTGATGCTCATTTGAATATGTGTTTAAATATGAAACTAGAAAACGTTCCACATGACTCAATATTACCACTATATCATCCAGATTATACTTAATGTCCCTTAAGATTCTAGTAATGTCCTCCTGGCCTGCAAAGTGTTTGTAATTTTCCACATATTTGTCTCAAATTACCATGTTGAGCAGTGTTTCCATTTGATGGTGCAGGGTGATAGAGTTAAGGAAATAAAGTCTCCTTCTCCAGATTTTTCTTGGATTAGGAACCCATTTGAGCTACTACCACCAATATTTGAATCAGAGAAATATTTGTGATCTCCGAACTCCTTGGTTTCAAGGTGTAAAATTTCTTTCCAGACCTGAAGAGGTGTCGAATTGAAATAATTCTCTATTGATTGGCACCCAAAAAGACACTTGGGTCTTGAGGAGGATTCCCCAGGAGCACCACCCCCGCGACTAGGTAAGTGTTGGCATGGAGCCATATAGTACCTGCGAGAAAACAACACAATGATAACCTTAGAAAACTGAACAAATATTGGATGACTACTAACACAAAAGTGTAGTACCACAATGATACTAACTGAAAACTTGATTGTAATAACAAAGAGACATCACCCTGAAACCCAAGGTAAGAATTGAAACATGTAACAGAGACGAAAGAAAATTGAATGTGGTCTTTCTTATGAACCTTTTCTCTTTTGATCTTCCTGCTCCTCTCTAGTTTGGGATTGGTCGGTAGGGAGTTTCCGAGGATATTTACTACTGCATAAGTGCATTCATTTTAGTTGGTGGATTTGGTAACATATTTGAATTTTGTTTTCGATCATGCAGGAGTCTCTTGTGGTCATTAATTGGTCTAGGAGGATATTTATTTTCCAAGTTGTCCATTGATTATATGATGGACAGTCCATTAATGGTTTGTATCATCATTGAAGATCTTTGACGATTATCTGCTTGATGAGATTTTCTGAAGGACATTAGTCGACAGTGATTGACCAGTCTGTTGTATTTAAAGGGGTGTCCTAGTGGATTTAGTTGGTCACAACCTATATCAAGTGGGCTCAATAATTGATAAGTGACATTAATTTACCTTGTCTACATATTTTATAGAGGTATTTCAGACACTAGTACATAAGGTATTTTTGGTAATGCTCTCTACTTTGGTGCACATATAGGTGAGATTACAACTTGCCTTTAAATCTATTGGTATGATGCCACTTGATACTGAAGGCAACTAGAGATGTGGTGTGGAATTACTCGAATGTGTTGGTACATGCGACTATTGAGGTGGAGAGTCGTGGATGCCCCAAGTCGAGAGTCTAGCCCTTTGGGACGTCTCTTGTATATGCAACTATACGTGTGGATTTGAATGTTTCGGTATCCCCACTGACTATTGAACCCGAATGTGGTCATCCATGGAAAAAAAAATTCCATCCTTCATGAAAAAATAAGGCTTTTAAGGTTGATTCAGATTATGATAAATTCGTTTTTGGTTCTGATGTTTTTGGGGATCGGGTGGCAGGATTACAACAACGAGCTTTGGTGGGTAAGTGGTTTTATCTGTGAATATATGGCTCTCAAATGGCATCATGGGTTAAAGAACATTGGTATCCTATTCATAAGTACTCTCCTTTTTTCAACATTTTATACAATCAATGGTTCTATTTCAATTTTATTAATGATGACGATGTTGTGAATATTTTTGAATCATATTGGGTTCATAGTTGTGGTTTCCTCTCTTTACATCACCAGCCTGTGGGCTTTGATCCATACTTGGAATTTCCATGAAAGAAATTGGTTTCGAGCTAAACTCTCTAGTTTACCCTTCGTATTCTAGTCATGTGAATCATTAATGATGATCGGAAATTCCATTGGTAAATTTGCTTTCCTGGAGGAAGCAAGTCTATTACATAGAGATAAGTTCGTATCACATGGATTTTGGTGGAGGTGGACTTCACTGTTGGCCTTCATGCAGAGGTGGAGCTCAATTGGGGTGGCTTATCTACTAGGCAACGAATTGACTATTGGGAAACTCCTTTCGGTTGCCTGCTTTTTCATAATGTTGGACATCTTATTTCTAAGTTCTCGCATAGATTTGGAAATCAGCGACATGGAATATAAGATACTGTTTGCGATGGGGGTTGTCCATTGACATCTGTACACTCTCCGATGACTGGGGATATTGGTCAGCACTCTCTCTTGGGTAAGCTTAAAATCACACCTATGACATGTCCTGAGCAACATATTCATAATGATTTGCTATCAGGTGTTGTTTCTCTTAGTAATTCTACTTTTCGTCCTTTATGTATTTTTTATCAGCATATTCAACTGCCACATTATGATTGTATTGAAAATTGTTCCTTGTTATCTGTACTGGAAATTGCTCCTTATTCAGACAATTTGGAATCTACCCACACTTTATATTTTGATGTGAATGAGACGACCTCCACTACTGATGACTCATTGACTAATAGCCCTGACCCTACTCACATTCAATTTGGGACTTTTTCTGGAGACATTTCTCCTACTAATTCGGTGGGGATTGATATAAAGTTTCTTTGCCTTCACCCTGATATCCATCTAGAGACCCCGTTGATTCATTCATCCTCCTCTCCTAAGATCTCTATCAGTCCCAATTCTCATGGTAATGTGACCATCAGGAAGGAACGATGTTCAAAACCTTCAAATCATTCGAATGGGGTTGATATTGATCCTCACAATATTTCTGCAACATTGGATCCTGGTCTATCATCTTTTGGTACACCATCTTCTATTTTTGTTTTCTCTCCTATTCAAACCCTTAGAGATTATTTACCAGATTATGAGGGCTTACCATGATAATCATGTACTTAAACATCATGGGCTTGGGGAGTGCCTCAAAAATACTCATACTTCGGCACTTGATTGGGATTAATCACCCTTTTATTATCCTTTTACAAGAGATGATGATGATTGGAGAAAAAATTTGATCCATTCTCCTCTGTATTTGTATCTCATGGCGGGTATGTGTTGTGGATGGTTTGGGTTTATCTAGTGGTCTTGTGACTTTTTGGGATCCTAAGGTCATGAATTTTCTTGTCTATAAATACTTTGCAGGTATCCTTCTATCTGGTTTCATTAGGGTCTCAAAGGGAAGATTTAATATCCTTAATAAATATGTGCCATATTATTCTAGAAGATACTTCTAGGATAAATTGGAATCCTACGGCCTATTAAAGATGGGATCCCTTATTTTTTGGGGGGATTTGAACCTCACCATTGAAGATAATAAGGTTTGGTGGGGGTCATTGTAGACTGGACCCATTGGCATGGTACTTCAATGATTTTTTTGGCAGCACAACTTGGTAGATATTTTGTCGGCTCCCTTTATTCTGACCTGGAGAAATGGTTGGGTTGGGTCTGTAGGTATGCTTCATGAAAATTTGGTGGAGTGCTTAAGGTGTGTGAAATCTTGGGTTATTCCATCCCAAATTCCGGAGAATTTTCCTATCATACCCCAGTGGTAGGCAGATGAGGATTGGGGTGGTCTCCCGTAAATTTAATCACCACTGGTTAAAATTGCCTGAATTTGATTCATTAGTGTGTACTTTTTGGGCACTAATCACATCTTCTTTGGAAATTATTGGGATTAAGTTGAGGGCTCTTAAAAATTCTGACAGTAATTGGATTCAAACTAAAAAGAGGAAGCATATTGATGAAATTTTGGTGATTGATAAAAAACTTGGTATATTGGATGATCCTTCACATGCAGATCATTTCTTGGTGGCACATCAATTACTAGCTATGGATTTATGAAATAGGAAGAATGATATTTTGCAATTACAATAGGAATGGAGACTGAAAAATCATGCTCTCTGGGTATCAAGAGGAGACAAGGATACAAAATTCTTTTATAAGTATGAAACGAAGCGTCGCGGGGAGAAACCCACCTAGGAAATTTAGGATATTAATGGTAATTTCTTATCTATTCTTCGTGACATCCAGGCTGAGGCATTGATATATTTTTGCAGTAAATATAGGCATAGAGAGCAATAGATGGGGGTTGTCGATTCATATCTGACTATGTTCATTGCCGACACAAATATTATGTTATTTCAACTCATTAAAATGGAAGAATTACAGGCTATAATAAAATCCTTTGCTCGTGATAAAAGCACTAGGCCTGATGGCTGGCCCATTGAATTATTTTTACACTTACAGGATATTATAGGCATTGATATATTGGTGGTTGCAGAAGAATCTCGAAAGAATGGTTATATCCCTGGTGATATTAATTCCACTTTCATTACATTGATTCCTAAGGTTTCACATGCATCAACTTTTATTTATTATATGCCTATCTCTATTTGCAATACCTTATACAAAATGATTTCCAAAATCATTGCTAATAGGCTGAAACCTACATCGTCAGATGGTATCGCCCAAGAATAATTTTTGTTTCTTCGCCAAAGACAAATTCAATATGTGATTATTATTGCACATGAGATTGTACATACTATAAAACATAAGAATCTCAAGGTGATTATTATGAAGCTAGACCTACAAAATCTTTTATTGTGTAGATTGGACCTTTCTTTGGCTAGTCCTACAAAAAATTAGCATTTCATTTCAAGTTTCAAAATGTATCATGGCTTCTGTATCTACTGCAAACTTTGTCATATTAGTTAATGGACTTCCTACTAAATTTTTTTCTACCTCTCGGGGTCTCCGAAAAGGATGTGCCTTATCACCCCTTCTTTTCATTCTTGTTATTGAGGATGTTAGCATATTTCTCTTGCAGACACATATGGACGAGTCATTGACATGTATCTTTATTACTAGAGAAGTCAAGGTTAGTCATCTTATTTTTTTTGATGATGTGTTACTATTTGGTAGATTATCTGTTTTGGAATGGAGACACATTTGTGGTATTATTGACCCCTTTGGATCGGTCTCTGGACTCCTTATGAAAAATACCAAATATCATATGATTTTTGCTTACCCGAATGATGCACTAGTACTGAATATTTCTCATATTTTTGGTGTTATCCGCACTACATTAGATGCGGGTTTTACATATCTTAGATTTATGCTCAAACCTAATTATTATGGAATTAAGGACTAGAGATGGCTTATAGAGAAATTTCTCCATAAACTTTTATCATGGGCACACAGGTGGATCTCCTTGAGAGGCAGGCGTACTCTCTTTCGAGCAGTCCTTCAAATCATCTCTGTATACTGGCTTCATCTTTTCACTCTGCCTAAGAATATCATTAAAAGGATTTGCTCCATCATATCCAACATGATTTGGGATGGTAACTCTGATAATCACAAATATCATTTGGCCAGCATGGCGATTATGACTCGGAGGAAAGAGGAAGGAGGATGGAGCATCCTTTATCTCGAGCATATAAGTTGGGCATTACTTATGAAATTTTTTTGGCAGGCTCTAAATGGAGACGATATCTAACATAACATCATCAAATATAAATACCTCCAAAATAAATGATATTTTGGATAAAGGATGGAAATTGATGATTAAGAAGAGGATAAAGTGATTGATGAGTTCTTGATGAGAATATCCACTAATAACATAATAGTAGAAGATAGCCTCAATGCAGTTGAAGAGGCATAAAAGAAAGAAGAAGCAAAGAAATCTCTCACTGCAGAGCATAATGAAGATGTTTTTAACATTGATTTTGAGTGTGCAAGTAGACAAGAAAACATTCCACTTACAGTTATATATGAAAGAGAAGATGGAGAAAAGTGTGTAGGAAATGGCATGGAAATTTCCGAAGGCAAAGAATAAAGCATTGAAACAACCTTTCAACAATGGAGTCAAGAAGACATCAAATTCTACTATCAAGAAATATGGCAGAAAGAAGATCAAGAATATGAAGCAAAAGAAGCATGGCAAATTTCATAGTTTGAAGATGAAGACTGTTGGTAGTAGTCCATGAGTGAACGAATCTTTCAAGAGGAAGCTATAAAAGATAGGCTTTGAAAGTATACATTTTTTTAGAACAAATATAAAAGAAGTCAAAGATAAATTGTAGTAGCAACAAGTGAAGAAATATGGAGCTTACATCAAGAAAGAAAAATCGAAAATGAAGCAGTTTCAAGGGTATAAAATATGGAAGAAATGAAAAAGAAAAATTTGCATTGTAAAAAGTTTCTTAAGTCAATTTTTTATTGCAAGTGTAACATACATAGTTCAGTCACGATTAAGTTAAGGTTGAGTCATATGGTCATAATTAAGGGGGAGTTTAGAAATAGTAATTACTCTCCCATGCATGCAATGCATGACGAGTAGAGTTATATTAAGGAAAGCAATTTGAGTCTAATATTAGAAGTCAAGTGAGCCAGCGTTATAAAGTTAATGCTTTGTCTAGAAAAGTTGAGTCAAGAAAAAGAAAAATATTGAGTTAAGTTAAAGGAAAGCTAGAAAAATTTAGTTAAAGCATGAAGTCTTAGTTTGCATGAGGAAAGGAAAGTTAGAGTTTGCATGATTCCATATGTAAAAAATTTGGTGTTTATATACCTATGGTTGGGCCATTGTACTGTGAAGCAAGAAGAGAGAATAGTCGTAGCTCATTGGATGTATATGATAGAATAATTAAAGAATATAAATTATTTATTCAAGCAAAAGCTTGTGTATTTATTTGTCTTGTGTTTATATGCTTATATTTGCCTCTATCTAACAAGAACTTATCTCCCTACACTTTGTCATGTAAGAAAATTGTGTCACGACTTGTGCAATGATCCACCCAATCATGCTAGACATTGGGTGATTGCACTATCCAAACCCATATAAACTTATGCATTGCCCCTCCAACTCCTTCACCAACTCTTCATCTCATGTTAAAATTTATAATCCAAATAGTACTTGGTTTATTTGGTTATATGCTTGTTGCCTTAGCCAACTCTCTTGTCACATTTACAAACTATCATTCCAAATTGAAAAAGGTTGCATCCTTCCATTTCGAATGGGTCAATGTTTTGTATTACATACTTTTCCCAAATAATAGTTTGGATCAACCCATCTCAATAGTCATATGTGCTCCTTTGTGCTTACCAAACTCATGCGCTATCCCACCATGTCCATTCAACTCATTCTAATGGATTCCATGCTTGCATGCTACCCGCATATGTTCATCCCATGTGCTACACATTACCCTTGTCTTGAGCCTAGACTTGTTAAATCATCTTGTGCGAGCCCCTTGATGCTTCACATGCCATAAAAAGGCAAAAACATGTCTAAGGATTGCGTTTGTTATCATTCCATCATATGGTTACTACTCTAATGTGTAGAGCCTAACTCTAGCCCCATGGTCCTCCTTTACCCATACAATATACATGCATGCAAATAATCATAATGATCGGAAAAATGAATTCGCCTAAAGATACCTTCACCGTTTTAGACAGCATCATCGGTAACCCGGAAATTCCTTAACGTATAATCACCACCATCGGGCATATTGGTTATCCATGTTTCCTCCAGTTTTGGGCGGTATGATTTGATTGAATAATTAATTTTTTACAGGCCGGAGGTTTGAACAAAAGGGTGTTGAATAAACGAAAGGACGTGCATGTTCCATGAAATTACATAACGAGATGGTTGCGCACATCCTCATTACATAACGAGTCAACTTTTGTCAATTGTATTGATGCAACACTCACGCCCTAAGTTAACGTGTGTCAATTGGATGAATGGAGCACTTGCACAAAGTTCTTCGTTAAATACAATCGAAATTATTAAATATGATTCAGATTAATTTATTAAATAAAATTTTAATTAATTACTTATTAAATGTAATTTTAATGAATGGATGTGTGTTATGTATTATTTTTTTATTTAATTTGTTTATAATTTTAAAAGTATTCATTGAAATCATAAGTTTGATGGGTGAACTTTGTACAATTGAAGTGTCCAAATTTTTTTTGAGAATTTTGAATTCATATATGTATTAAAAAAACAATTTAAACAATACAAATCAAAACTTTACCAATGAAATCTACAAAAAATCACACTTAAAGACAACTCCTTTTAATGAATTAACAATCCATACATTTTAATTAATATTTCTTATTTATATAAAAATAAATATATTTAAATTTTCTTTTTTTAAATAATAAATTTTATTATAATCTAATTATCAATTAAAATTTATATTATTTAGTATTATTTTATTTATTTAAAAAAACCAAGAAAAATATATAATACATTTCATTATATTATATTATGTTAATTTTAATATGAAATCTCTAAACTAATATCAAATTTTATTTAAATCATGTTATTTAATTAATAATAATAATAATAATAATAATAATAATTACTCAAGTTGATATTTTTTTTTTGTAAGTTTGGTAATACCTTTCATTCTTTCTCTTTTTTCTCCTTTTTTTTTCCATTTTTATCAACATGTCCAGATACATCACCCCGATCAGTGAAGGGAATTGAACTTGTGATGAGTACTATAACAGCCCGCCTCATCACCGTTTAATCAAGACCCCATAGACTACTCAAGTTGATATTAAAATAGTGCAGTATGAAGTATGTTTTTTTCCACAGAAAAAAATCGAACTTTTTATTGAGAAATAAAGAGTTACATTGCATTCCTTTTGACTGGGCCTCATTTTGAAGCCCTCCAGAAAACCGGTCGATGGAGGATCAGTCATTTCAAAAAACCAGAAACCAATAGAACGATTTACAGTTTTATCCATTCACCATATAGTGACATGAAAGCCCTGTGTTTGTTCCTGAGCCTCCTCTTATGAGGAAAAACTATCCCAAATAAGAACAGAGGAACGATCTTTTCTAAAAAACAATTGTTCAATAAAAACATATTTTGTTTGTAGGATTATGTTTTAAGAAAAAGTACTGATAGAAGTCGTTTTGATGAGTATCAATCAAATACAGATGTAAAATAAATATGATCATGATATAAAACATGTAAACAGATTTTAGGAAAAAGGAGGACGATCCAACTCCACTGACCCTTCAAGATCTATTTCTTGGATTTTCCAGCTGCCCAGATTGTGATGTATACCCTCCTTAGAAAGGAGGTTTTCCACATCATTACGTTCCTTGTAAATATGACACACATATATGTAAGTAAAGTGTTCTTTCAGCAGCCATAGTTCCTCAAGAATAGGACTTAATAAATAGTTTTGACAAACGAATTCCTTGTTGAACCATTTTATGATGTTCTGTGAGTCTTCGAAAATCTGGACAGAGAGATGTCCTAGGTGGATAAGCCAACATAAAATATAGTGAAGAGATTTGAGTTCTACATAATTACTAGTACCACGAACTAGGCCTACTGAAGCTTCCAAAATTTTTCACGAGCTAATATGAATCACAATACCCACCCCACAGAGGGTTTCAGGGTTGGATGCTCCATGGAAATATGCCCAAGGGATGTCACCCCTTATCTGTTCATGAATAATCACCCCGGGGCTTGATTTTAGTTGTTGAACATGCATTAACTCATACATGGATGCACATTCTGTTGCTACAAGATGATACAGAGTCTCCTGATCTTTGAATATATTCTTGTTCCTAGCTAACCATATCCCCCAAGAGATTAGGAGAGGGATCGCTTTCCTATTTTCCTCCTGGCTACCATTCCACCAACCCTACAAAGCTTCATTTGCATTTACCCCACTCCAACTCTAAGACTTGCCAATCAACTTTAGAGATTCTGACCAAACTGACTTGCTGAATGAGAAATGGATGAAAAGGTGTGAGAATGATTCATCGTCTGATTTGCATAGAGAACACCAGCTTGGCCCTTCCTTCTTTCCTTTTTGGATATTGTCCCATGTTGGGACTTTGTTTCTTAATATACGCCAGAATAATTGCCTAGTTTTTGTTGGGAATTTCAATTTCCAAAGCGATTTTTCCCACCATTCTGGTGCCTCCCACCCCTTCGTAGACAATATGAAAGAGTATCCAAACTTTGGTTAATATTTGCCTAAAGGGGCATGAACCCACCGCAATTATTTTGGCCGATAATAAGAAGTATTGTTGCAAAGCAATACTAAATAATTAAAATATAAATGATTGTATAAAAAGCGTAGAAAGGACTTAAATTTTCATTTGAAAATTAGTATATGTTACATAGAAAATAACCAATTACAAGTTTATCAAGAACCATAGCTACTACAGTAACAATTAAATATTGGATGCGCGAAAAGTGAGTAGGGTAATTTTGTAGTAAGCTCACTTCCCCTATTGGAATCCAACAACCCAAGTCAAATTTTCATTCAACTCAAAACTCTAATCAATTTTCTAACCATTTGGGTTGGTTTATGGTGGGGTAAAACCCTTTGGAAGGTTTATTATAGGTACCGAGTTGCATGTATGTTTTCCTCACTAGTTTTGGCATGCATGGTGTATGCATGTGGATTTGCCTAGCCTTTCCATTTCCTCGACAACCATGGTATTGTGGGTTTATTTCTATTTATTGTTTTCAGGTTGTTTCTCAGGATTCCTTTAGCTATGGGTTGAGTTATTAGTTCCTGGAAGCCTTGGTTGGACAAACGCTTTGGAAGCTCGATAGACAACTGTGGGTTGAGTTACTAGTCCAGGAAGCCTTGGTTGGAAAAACGATCTGGAAGCACTAGGTGGGTTGAGTTACTAGTCCTGGAAGCCCTGGTTGGAAAAACACTCTAGAAACCATGTAACAATTAGGGTTGAGCTACTAGTCCTGGAAGCCCTGGTTGGAACTAAGACTCTGGAGCCCTGGAACAACTTGGATAGAGACGAATCTGTGATGGTTAGTGATGTTTGACCATGAGGTGGAATCATTCGTTTGGGGTTGAGACGATTTTTGTCTCTGAAGCCCTGGTTTGGTGTTGATTGATGTGTTTGATTAAGTCCCGAGGGCGATTGGCTGAAGTGAGAGTTTGCTCAACCAATCTATGGTCGAATGGAACGTGGAAGTCCCATCTCTAGTTGGTTTTACACTCAGAAATGAAGAGTTCATTCCTTTGGTATTCGGTATGCAAATGTAATAGTTTATTTATGGATTTAATTCTTGTTTTATCCATTGTATTTCTATTGTTATTATGATGGTTACAAGCATGTATTTGATCAGTGATGATGTATGGCTCCATCCATTTATTTACCTGTAAATGAATACACAATGTATCTATGGTCAAATATATTGTACTGTAGCTTATGATGGAGGGAAGCAATGCTTCTTAGCCATTCTCAGATAAGTAAGAGACCCATTTGTTTAAAAATATGTTGTTTATACTTGTAGATGAAATTTTTGTGACATGCTTGACAAAATGCATGTCATAGTTGGGCGGGGTCCAGATGAGTTCCTGATGATGTGATTGCTTCCATATATTTTTTTAATGGCATTTATCCTCTGCTAAAGTTTCAAGAATTTATGGGCAGTGACCTGGACTCTGATACTAAAAATGTGGCACAAATCCTGGAGCCGCAAACACAAAACTGACTTTTTGGGGCCTTGGCCACTACCTTGCCATGGCATGCCTGCAACTATAGGTTGCCAGTCACTCCCTTTCCCTTACATGCCCGCGGCTAAGGCTTAAATTGGTCAAAAATCAGTCCCCCTTTAGGGTTCAGGGATCTATGAGGTTGGGTTACCTCTTGGAGGTGATTTTGATGCAGTGTAAGGTCCGTTTGTCAGGTTTATGTCAGTTACACTTCCTCAAGGTCATCTAGGAGGTTGAATCTCATATTAGTAGCCTCTCATCGCATGTTTACTCTGGTTGGTTGGTTACTTGGGTAGATGTGGGAAGAGGGTGTTACAATTTAGACATTAAAATTTCTCTAATGAATGGTTGTATCAACAATGTTTATGGAGGAATGTGTTATTCTTGATTGTCTATAATAAGATGGTTATGTGAATGTTCTCATGGCTATGAGGGGCTTTGAGACCCATGGGTTTTTTGATAATTTTTCTGACTTATAGAGCTATTTACATGGTTTTGTATAAATGCTTGAAGTGCTCAATTAAATTGTTACTATGTGTGATTCCCAATTGTTGACATGGTCATGGATATTTGACTCATTAAGACTATTGGCAGTTCTTATGCTGCAATGTATGTTCATCAATGGATATGATAGTATTGTGTGAGATCTATGATGTGGTTTAATATGATGCGACTACATCTAAGTTCACTAGGTGATGTTAAACATCGCTTGGATTTTCTATGTGCCTGTTAGTAGGCATGTCAATGGATTCATCTATTATATCGTGGCTATGTTTAACATCTAAAAGGTTGGGGTTGGAATGGAGGTTTCATTCACGTCAAGATAATTCCACTGAGAAATGCTCGACACTAAGAAAGGCTTCACAAAACCATTTAAGTCCTTAAGGATTCTACGCATGGTCGTCGCAAAGAAAAAAGCTTGTATTCAGGCTGAATGAACCCTATTATACTTGTGATAGAGTCGAAGTCCACTGAGACAAATAATTTGTCTATCTCGAAGATGGGAAAATGCATGTCCTAGGGACGAAGATATGTCTCTGTAGGATAGGAACATTCTCGTTATTTTACGTGTAAGTTCACATCGTGCCATGCCCCATGTGGCTAATATCCTTATTGTGTTGTGGCACTGTGTGGCAGAGTGGAGGGAAAATTGATATGGAAAAATAAATGGCTTATAACGAAGAAATATCTCGTTAGACCTTAAACTTGTATAACATAGAATTGTTGAATTGCACAAAAGGGTGTAGCCTCCGGGACCCCTGGCTTAAGCTAAGGTGGTCAATGCCACGTAGGTTGCGTAAGGCTACATGGGACACCACGTGAGAATTCAAAGGACGTGGATTGGTGAGATGGCACGCTGATAGTGTGACATGTGGCAGGTATAAATGACCCTTTGGATGGTGAACTAGTGGGATTTTGAGTGACACGTGGCACTATAGGAGGATGCCAGATGGCAAGGTAACGTTAGTATGATATCAACAAGTCATGAAAGGGACAAATGACATAGATGTCAGGTGGGACCATGAGTCATGTTTTGTCGTCGTGGGATAGGAAGTGCGACATCAAAATTGGCGTCCAGAGATGAGAAGATTCTCATTAGTGCCTTTTGTTTAGCGTCAAAATTCATGTGTAGTATAATCGAGATACGGGTGTGAACTAATGGGAGCAATAAATGGGGATTCCTCTATTGGTTGATGTAAAATTGTTCATCACACCACGAATGTTTCAAAGAAAAGTGCTTTTAGAAGTAAGTTGTGTTGATGTGGTAGTGTTATGGTGCATTGCCCTAATAGTTGCCATGTTGGACTGTGAACTATGTGGAAATGTATTGTCGGAAAGTGGAAATGTATTGCCAGAAAAACGTTGGACTGTGAGTTATGTGGAAATGTGGAAGAGCCATGTAGGTCACCAACATTTTTGATGTGACAAGGATTAAAGGGGTCAACTTCAAATGGGCATAACTTTGAATCCAAGAGTTAAATGGAAGTAAAATTTATATTACCAGAAAACTCTTGATGAGTTGGATGTGATGGTATTATCAAAAGTGAAAATTTTTAACCCCATATTCATAATTAAATCATCGAAAGTAAGGTAGAACTAAAAGTATGACCTCCCATCAACCTGAGAAATCCAAGAGATAAGAAAAAACATTACATAAATAATATGCAATTTCTTAATATTAAAATCACAAATTCCTAATATTTCTATCCCAAAATAATAATAATAAAAACATCCCTCATAATATTTCTTCTTTCATTTCCTCGTCTTCTTTATTATATATATCCATCTTCCCATTTACATGTATATCTCCCATTCACTTCTTCTTTTCCTCTTCCCGGCCTTTCTTGCATTGTCTATTTCACTCATAACATTTATCTTTCTTATTATATATATCCATGTTCCCATTTACATATATATCTCCCATTCACTTCTTCTTTTTTTCTTCCTCGACTTTAGTTGCATTGTCTATTTCACTCATAACATTTCCTCATCTTCCTTATTATATATATCCATCTTTCCATTTACATGTATATCTCCCATTCACTTTGGTGTTTTTAATTACAGAAGTTATATATATATATATATATATATATATATATTATTTAATAATTTAATTATATAATAAATAATAAATTTAAGAATTGGTAAATGACCGTGGCGGAGTTTGAAATTACATTTTATTTAGTGATTCCGTTGTAGCTTCGCGGAATTTAAATTAGATTTTATTTAGGGATTCTGCTGTAGCTGGACGGAATTTATCTAGATTTTATTTAGTGATTCTGCTAGCTTGGCGGAATTTAATTTTTTTCAAATCCGGTTTCATATTAACTGACAATTTTTTAATGTTTTATAATTACGAAAAAAAATTATATTTTAAGTTTTTACGGAAATATTTTTGAAAGTTTTTTTTTATGAATATTTTTTTAAGGATATTTTAAGTTAAACTTTGTAGCAGAATGGCAAAATTGCAATAACAACCTTGCGGATAAAAAACTCTATAGATATCGAGTTTAATATTGGGAATTAAGGGTTGGAAAGTTATATATGGTAAGCTATATGACAATAAATGCTGTGGGCAGTTAGATTTAAATGAAATTAAATTTAACGGTAGACATATACTGTCCTATTCCATTTAATATTTTATAGTTTATGATTTATTAGTCGCTTCAAAAAGTCTATATCTATACAAAAACCCAATTTCTGTATCTAATTATATAATTTTAGATAAAATTGTATAATTTATAATTTATGGTTTTAAATCCATTTACCAAAAAATTTCGAATTGTATAATTTAGTTCTATAGAATTGACTTGGGTCATAAACATAGAGTACATCGGATATTTACCACGTTATCCATTATTTAATACTACCATGTAATTTTCCTATATCCTTATGATTCTTGGGTTTGTAAAGTCATTGGTTACACAAATGTCGTTGGTATGAAATGAGTTGTTGGCAATTAAATCTGTACCACCACCCTCCACCTGGCGATCATCCCACCGTTGGTCGGAGCCTTGATCCTACGGTGGCCATTCACTAGGGTTAGCTCATGACCTTGGGGGCGTAACCGAATTCCATTCTCATTGTTGTGTTTCGTTCGAAGAGTCTAGAGGCGGTTCTGCTGGACCTCAGGGTTGGAATTTGGCGTCGACAGGGTTCTGATGGCCTCCGGTGAGGCTTTCTCCCGAACACAGGTATCCAACGCTTCCGAACCTCCTTTTCATTGCGTTCCTCGTACCGGAAATCTCAGTTTTTCTTTTATGCGGGTGGTGGAACTGGTTCATCTCACAGGTTATCGTGCTATCCGCAAGTGAATTTCTGTTTAAGAGCGTATACCTTGTTTTAATATCTTTTTTGTTGTAACCCTATTGTTTTCTGGCAGGGATGTTTACCTCTTACCCTGGAATTTTCTGGTTTTCCTGAGGAGTTGCAGGTTGTCTCCCTTCCTCAGTACCGTCGTTCTTTCATTTACAATTCTAATGAACAGGGTTTACTTTTATTTGTTTTTCTGGTTCCTCAATAGCTAACCCATCTCTTCCAAACTTGCGGACAGGTATTCTCTGCTACAGGTATTCCCTGCTTCTCTTTGCTGCGTACTTGTCTTCGGAAATCTTAAGCTGTTTTCGCCATTCTGTTGGCGAAGAAAATCTGACCTTGGCGTCTGATCACAGGTACCCTCTGATGACAGGGTTGGACCCTAAAGCTTTCCTCAACTAGGTTTCCTTTTGATTAATGAAAATAATATCGTTTGGTTATTCAGGTTATGGACTTATAGTCTAGCTTTTCGCAGACTTCTGCGGTCTGTTGTTCTGGGCTTTACTGAGAATGTTATTCAGAGTTTGCGGCTTTGGCCAAATAAGTATATTATGTCGTTTTTCATTCAAATAATTGTATACACTACTATTGACAGATGATTCCAGGGTTTAATCACCCGTGCTCGTCCTGTATGAATTTACTGTGTAAACCCTCATTAATTTTTGGGGGTTTTTGTCTGGGTTCCCTTCTATGTTGAAATTGTACATTTTTATTTATATAAATGAACGCAGTACATGGGGAATCTGGTTATTTCCATGTAGTTTCTTTAATTCTATTTTTCTGTCTTCATAAGAAATTTATCCATGCGTTCTGTGTAGAATTATCTGCAGCAAAGGGGTGCCTATGGGTTATAATTTGCGGCTGGCACTTTTAACTGTTTATCTCTTATCCTTCCTTAATAGTGCTAGCAATTAGCAGACCCTTCATGGTTTATCTCAGTATTTTCTGCTCTTAACTGCTTATTGCATGCTATATATATATAGATGGTTATCTCAAGTTGGAGGCTAGCTCACTTACTTCACTGTTTTTCCTTTATTCGTTATTTAAAGTCGAGGCATATCTCAGACACCATTCTCTTCATAGCCTAGGGTATTCGATAATTTTCTGTTGTTTTTTTTTAAGAACCCTCATGGTGACCGGACCACCTGCGCGTCCGTGTAATATCATAGGTTGGAGGATGACCAACCCAAAAACTTCTGGTTTACAGACATTCTGGGTTAACGATCCTCCAGGGTTTACTATCTACCATTTAAATGATTCATTCTTGCAATACTAACTCAGATAGATCAAATAATATACTTGCTTAATTCAGTAATGCAATAAGCTTTTTCCTATGATTCTTTCTACTCTTCTCTTGCGTTTAAATTATTGGAAATAAAACCTATTACTGCATTTGCAATTTTCACTGAACAGAATTTACCTGCTACATGCAATGCCTAAATAAATAAAACCTGTTATTTCATTTTTCAATTTCTACATAACAGTAATTACCTGCTACAAGCATGCTGAAATAAATTAGGGAAAATAAATACAATTAACAGTATTTTACTCATCTGAACTCAAACTCGAATGATGGTATTGGTGCCTCCCTTCCACGATTTTGGGCAATTACATCCCACAACTCTCCCCCGTGCTTCAAATCTGGGCCTTTGTTGAACACAGTTTTCTGGAGGAGAAACTCGGGACAATCCGGTCCAATTCTCCAACTCCAGGGAACAGTAATTCTGGAGGAGAACTCGGGACAATCCAGTCCAATTCTCCAACTCTAGAGGACAGTCTGTTCTGAAAATTCCTTTTTCCAGAATGGCAGAGTCCCTTTTTTTCCACACACCGAACCCCAAACTCTCCTCAGAATTTCTTATTTATTCCATAGTTTCTTTGGGTAACTGTGGAAACTGTTTTTCTGTTCAACTAACTCCAGATCTTGATTTACTTTTACCATCAGTTTTTCTCATAAAAACTAATTTCACTAGAAATCTTTTATTCAATACCAAAAATTAATTTCGTTCAAATATTCTAAGTGAATAAAACAACAGTCATAATTAATCCATAATTAATAAAAGTCTAACCATTTGTCAACAGCTAAGACAGTGGTTACAGTTTTCCCCCTCTGGAAGAGAACACCATCCTCGGTGTTCTTACTTTAATTCAGCAAAAAGCTCAGGATAAGATTCTCGGACAAAACTCTCATCTTCCCAGGTGGCCTCCTCTAGTCCAAAGTGCCTCCATTGCACTTTAACCTGGGCGATAACTCGTTCCAGAGCATGATTTCCCCCCGGTCAATTATACTGTGAGGCTCGACCAGAAATTCTCCGTCCGGTTCTACCTGCACACAATAAAATTATGTTAATTATATAAGTCTTTGACATCATATTATTATTTTTAACCACTATGCTCACCCACTACCTGAATATTATGCCAATGGATTATATGTCTTGGATCATGAATATATCATTTTAATAACGATACATGAAAGACATTATGCACCCAGATATGGCTAGGAAGAGCTAAGCGATACGCTACCGGTCCTACTCTTTCCAGTATCTGGAAAGGACCACAAAACCGAGGCGCTAACTTTGCACAAGATGCCCATCTTAATGTACTCTTCTTTGGTTTAATTCTTACATACATGTGATCTCCAACTTCATATTCACGGTATGACCTTTTTTTATCTGCGTACACTTTCTGCTTGTCCTGTGCTGCTTTCAAATTCTATCTAATTTTTTTCACTTCTGCTTCCATTTCCGCTAGCATGTCTGGTCCCAACATGAGTTTAGTCTCAGGACTGCTCCAATTAATGGGAGTTCTGCACTGCCGCCCATATAGCGCTTCAAATGGGCTCATCTTTAGCGATTCTTGGTAACCGTTATTATAGGCAAACTCTATCAAGTGTAGATATTCCTCCCATTTAATTGGTTGCTGCATGACATACATTCTCAGCATGTCTTCCAGTACTTGATTTACTCGTTCAGTTTGACCGTCTGTTTGCGGAAAATGTACTTGAGTTCCTAATCCCGTAAACAGTGCCTTCCAAAAAGCTGAGGTGAATTTTACATCTCTATCCGAGATAACGGTCTTAGGATTGCCATGCAGTCTGAAGATCTCGCGCATAAATAAATCTGCTATCTGCACTGTCTTATAGGTGGATTGGACAGGTATGAAATGTGTCGACTTTCTTAGTCGATCTACAACTACCATTATGGAATCATTACCCCGTTTTGATTTTGGTAATCCGGTGATAAAATCTAATGAGATCACTTCCCATTTCCATTCCGGAATGGGTATAGGCTGCATTAATCCAGCTGGATGTCGATGCTCTAATTTCACCTACTGGCACTCTAAACACTTGTTTAGATAGCTTGCTATATCCTTCCTCATGCCTGGCCAACAGTAATCCTTTCTTATAGTTGTCAACATCTTTTGCTATCCAGGGTGTCCCACATAATTGCTTCTATGATATTCATCTAGTACCATAGTTTTTAATTCCACTCTGTTTGGGATGACTATCCTTTTCTTAAAAATCAGCAACCCATCCTGGTTAATCTCATAATCCCCTTGTCCACCTTGTCCTTCAGATTCTTGGGTTTGCTGCCACAAAAATTTATATTCAGGATCCTTGTCTGCTTCTTTTCTGATTTGATCTAGAAACCTGGTTTCCACTTTGTTAACATATAGCTCATAAATGTTATGCAATTTTCTACTCAATGCATCCGCAAACTTGTTCTCTTTTCCTTTTACGTGCTATAGATCAATATCAAACTCGCTCAAAAAAGCATTCCACCTTGCTTGTCAGGAGTTTAAGTCAGCTTGTTTAAAATAGCTGGTTAGACTACTATGATCAGTCTTCAATACAAATCTCTTCCCAAGTAAGTAATGTCTCCATACCTGGAGGGCGTGCACAACTGCAGTCAGCTCTAAATCATAAGTTGAATATCGTAGCTCATGATCTTTTAGCTTACGAGATTCATACACAATTACCTTGCCTTATTGTGATAAAACTGCCCCAACTCCCTCCTTGCATGCATCTGTACAGACCTCAAATTCCTTATTCGGGTCTGCCACACTTAACACAGGTGCTGATGTCAATAACTGCTTCAATTTTTCAAAACTATCCTGACATTCTTTTGTCCATTTAAAAATTTTTCCCTTCCTTTGCAAAGAGGTAATAGGGAAAGCTATTTTTGAGAAGCCTTTTATAAATCGCCGGTAATAACCAGCGAGGCCCAGAAAGGATCGTATATCCGCCACATTTTGGAGCACCTTCCATTCCATAATAGTTCTGATTTTCTCCGGGTCTACTGCTATACCCTTTTCAGATATCACATGTCCAAGATACTATATTTCTTCCTTGAAGAAATCGCATTTACTAATTTTTTCATATAACTGGTGCTTCCTTAGCATCTCTAATACCATTTGCAAATGTTCCTTGTGTTCTTCCACACTCTTAGAGTAGACTAGTATGTCATCAATGAAGATTAACACAAAGTTATCTAAATAAGGGTGGAAGATACTGTGCATCAGTCTCATGAAAGTGGCTGGTGCATTAGTTAGCCCAAAAGGTAATACCACGAATTCGTAGTGGCCATACCTTGTGTGAAAGGCAGTTTTGTGTATATCTTCATCTTTAATTATGATATGGTGATAGCCGGACCTCAAATAAATCTTTGAGAATACAGTAGCTCCCCTTACCTGGTCAAATAGATCGTCAATACGGGGTAAGGGATGTCGGTTCTTAACAGTCAACTTATTTAACTGTCGGTAATCCATGCACATGCACATGGTTCCATCTTTCTTTTTGACGAACAGTACAGGCGTTCCCCAGGGTGACACACTGGATCGTATATATCCTTTATCTAGTAATTCCTGAAGCTGCATTTTCAACTCAGTCAATTCTGGCACACTCATACATTAGGGGGTCCGTGAGATTGGTGATGCTCCTGGCAGCAATTCTATTGTAAAGTCAATATCTCTTCTAGGTGGCAATCCTGGTATTTCTTCTGGAAAAATATCCTTGAATTCCTGTACTACAGGTATATTTTATAACATGGCAGCCTTGTCCTTAGACTCAGATAGTCCCACTTGTATAACGTACAGTTGGCATCCCTTTCTTATACATTTTCCCATTTGGGAAGTTGTAACTGGGCGCAGATGTACAGGTTTTTTTATTCCTTGAATCTCTTGGTGATGGCCATTCTGATCTCTGTAGTAGATAATATTTTATTTGCAATCTATGAGAGTCCAGTGCTTCAAAACCAGTCCATACCCAACAACACATCATAAGATCCCAAGGGTAAAATATTCAAGTCTACCCTTAATTTATGTCCACTGATTTGCAGTGCACAATCTGGTATTTTGGCACTAAATTTTCTTTTAGCTCTAGTAGCTAACTAAGCCAACCAGGTATTTTTAAATTTTTGACTTGGCAATTTACAGATTTCTACTAATTTAGGACTTATATAACTTAGACTTGCGCCCGGATCTACCAAAATGGAAACAGTTTGAGATAACAACTTACCTTCTAGCTCTATCATGGTAGGTTGGAAATCAGCTTGCCGGTCTTCCAACGCTGCATTAATTCTGGGTATGCTTCGGGAAACATCTCCCACCATAGAGGCCTCCTGCAAGTTGGTTACTGCTTCGGTTTTACCCCGCTGTGGGCAATCTCGATAGTAGTGCGCTGCTCCACAACCCCAACACTCCAAAGGGGGCCTCTGATTTTGAGGTTGCTCAGGTTTACTAGAAGCCTCAACAGTTTTGTCTTCCCCAGGCCATCTTATCCTCTGATGGTTCCTACTGAATTGCCTATTAACTGAGTTCCTGGCTGTGCTTTTGAAATTACTGTTTTTGCCTCTTTTGAAACCAGCACTGCTTCTATTTTCTTTTCTTGATTGTCACCCTTTTCCTTGGTCAACTTTGGTTTTAGCTTGCTGATAACACATTCTAGCCTTTCTAATGGCCTCATCCATTGTTTTAGGATGTACAAACTCGATACGCTCCTTCATATGGGTGGGTAGACTGCTCAGAAATATTTGGACTTTAGCTTTCTCCTCTCTTAAGTATGGTACGTAACGTAATAACGAGGTGAACTTAGTGATAAACTCATCCATAGTCAACTGTCCTAGTCTCAAATCATGAAATTCTCGAGCCTTTTCATCATAAAAGCACTCGGTCAAGTACTTGTCCTTGAAGTACTGTTGGAACTTATCCCATGTCACATCCTGATCTTCTATTCCCCGCACATTCTTCACTTCCTCCCACCATAAGGTGGCTTTATCTTTTAACTGGTAAATAGCTAGTCGTGCCTTAAGTCCACTGTCATAATCATACTCCTGGAAGTACTTGTTCATATTAATCAACCATGTCTCTGCTACTTCCTCTTTTTCTCCATCGAATGTAGGTGGCTTTATCTTTCTAAATTCTCCATGCAATTCCACCTTCTGATTTTTGTTTGCCTTCTGCTCAATTTCATTTTCAGATTCAGCCTCATTAAAATTTCTATTTTGATTACTTCGTTGAGATGCACTTCTTTCTTTCTGACCTGCATCTTGTTCACCTGTTTGCTGTTCATTCCCTTCCTGGAATTCTCTGTCAGCACTGGGCTTTTCAATCCTTTGATTTTGCTTATCTGAAAGACTTTTTAGGATTCTCTCCTACTCCTGCATCATTCTTGCATTTTCACTATGTACTCCATTTCTTCCTGCAGCTGTTGCACAGTGGTTAGCAGGATGCGAGTCTGATGTTGTTGTTCCTCAATCAGCCTGTTGGCCCGTTGATTCTGTTCTATTCCCAACTGAACCCACATTTCGGGGTTTCCCTCTAGCGGAGGTTGAGTCTCCTCGACATTTCGAGGTGGTGGTTGGGAAGGTGTTCTTCTCGATTGTCTTTCCATCTAACTATCTGACTGTGCAAGAATAAACATATAATTTTAGCGTCAGCTGACCCAATAGGGTCCCAGCGTTATAACGCCGCTCTGATACCACTTGTAACATACATAACACTATAATACTTACCTCACATAAAAAAAATTAATACAGTAAATTACCACCTTTAAATGCTACGGATGATATTCAATAATAATTCACCTGTTTTATTTCTACAGCTGGTTTACTATATCGGTTCTTGATTTGTAAGGACTACGGCTGGTTTACATCATCGCTTTCTGGGGTCAGCTCACCGGTACACACTTTTTTTTTTTTTTTAATTATGTTCTATAGAATTGACTTGGGTCATAAACATAGAGTACATCGAATATTTACCATGTTATCCATTATTTAATACTACCATGTGATTTTCCTATATCCTTATGATTCTTGGGTTTGTAAAGTCATTGGTTATACAAATGTCATTGGTATGAAATGAGTTGTTGGCAATTAAATCTGTACCACCACCCTCCACCTGGCGATCATCCCACCGTTGGTCGGAGCCTTGATCCTACGGTGGCCATTCACTAGGGTTAGCTCATGACCTTGGGGGCGTAACCGAATTCCATTCTCATTGTTGTGTTTCGTTCGAAGAGTCTAGAGACGGTTCTGCTGGACCTCAGGGTTGGCATTTGGCGTCGACAGGGTTCTGATGGCCTCCGGTGAGGCTTTCTCCTGAACATAGGTATCCAACGCTTCCGAACTTCCTTTTTATTGCGTTCCTCGTACCAGAAATCTCAGTTTTTCTTTTCTACGGGTGGTGGAACTGGTTCATCTCACAGGTTATCGTGCTATCCGCAAGTGAATTTTTGTTTAAGAGCGTATACCTTGTTTTAATATATTTTCTGTTGTAACCCTATTGTTTTCTGGCAGGGATGTTTAGCTCTTACCCTGGAATTTTCTAGTTTTCCTAAGGAGTTGCAGGTTGTCTCCCTTCCTCAGTACTGCCGTTCTTTCATTTACAATTCTAATGAACAGGGTTTACTTTTATTTGTTTTTCCGGTTCCTCAATAGCTAACCCATCTCTTCCAAACTTGCAGAAAGGTATTCTTTGCTACAGGTATTCCCTGCTTCTCTTTGCTGCGTACTTGTCTTCGGAAATCTTAAGTTGTTTCCGCCATTCTGTTGGTGAAGAAAATCTGACCCCGGCGTCTGATCACAGGTACCCTCTGATGACAGGGTTGGACCCTAAAGCTTTCCTCAACTAGGTTTCCTTTTGATTAATGAAAAGAATATCGTTTGGTTATTCAGGTTATGGACTTATAGTCTAGCTTTTCGCAGTCTTCTGCGGTCTTTTGTTCTGGGCTTTATTGAGAATGTTATTCAGAGCTTGCGGTTTTGGCCGAATAAGTATATTATGTCATTTTTCATTCAAATAATTGTATAAACTGCTATTGACAGATGATTCCAGGGTTTAATCACACGTGCTCGTCCCGTATGAATTTACTGTGTAAACCCTCGTTAATTTTTGGGGGTTTTTGTCTGGGTTCCCTTCTATGTTGAAATTGTACATTTTTATTTATATAAATGAACGCAGTACATGGGTACTTTGGTTATTTCCATGTAGTTTCTTTAATTCTATTTTTTTGTCTTCATAAGAAATTTATCCATGCGTTCTGTGTAGAATTCTCTGCAGCAAAGGGGTGCCTATGGGTTATAATTTGCGGCTGGCACTTTTAACTATTTATCTCTTATCCTTCCTTAATAGTGCTAGCAATTAGCAGACCCTTCGTGGTTTATCTCAGTAGTTTCTGCTCTTAACTGTTTATTTCATGCTATATATATATAGATGGTTATCTCAAGTTGGAGGCTATCTCACTTACTTCACTGTTTTTCCTTTATTCGTTATTTAAAGTCGAGGCATATCTCAGACACCATTCTCTTCATAACCTAGGGTATTCGATAATTTTCTGTTGTTTTTTTTTAAGAACCCTCATGGTGACCGGACCACCTCTGCGTCCGTGTAATATCATAGGTTGGAGAACGACCAACCCAGAAACTTCTGGTTTACAGACATTCTGGGTTAACGGTCCTCCAGGTCTTACTATCTACCATTTAAATGATTCATTCTTCCAATACTAACTCAGATAGATCAAATAACACTATTGTGTATACTTGCTTAATTCAGTAATACAATAAGCTTTTCCTATGATTCTTTCTACTCTTCTCTTGCGTTTAAATTATTGGAAATAAAACCTGTTACTGCATTTGCAATTTTCACTGAACAGAATTTACCTGCTACATGCAATGCCTAAATAAATAAAACCTGTTATTGCATTTTGCAATTTCTACAGAACAGTAATTACCTGCTACAAGCATGCTGAAATAAATTAGGGAAAATAAATACAATTAACAATATTTTACTCATCTGAACTCAAACTCGAATGATGGTATTGGTGCCTCCCTTCCATGAGTTTGGGAAATTACATCCCACAACTCTCCCTCGTGCTTCAAATCTGGGCCTTTGTTGAACACAGTTTTCTGGAGGAGAAACTCGGGACAATCCGGTCCAATTCTCCAACTCCAGGGAATAGTAATTCTGGAGGAGAACTCGGGACAATCCGGTCCAATTCTCCAACTCCAGAGGAAAGTCTGTTCTAAAAATTCCTTTTTCCAGAATGGCAGAGTCCCTTTTTTTCCACACACCGAACCCCAAACTCTCCTCAGAATTTCTTATTTATTCCAGAGTTTCTTTGGGTAACTGTGGAAACTGTTTTTCTGTTCAACTAACCCCAAATCTTGATTTACTTTTACCATCAGTTTTTCTCATAAAAACTAATTTCACCAGAAATCTTTTATTCAATACCAAAATTAATTTCGTTCAAATATTCTAAGTGAATAAAACAACAATCATAATTAATCCATAATAAATAAATTCTAACCATTTGTCAACAGCTAAGACAGTGGTTACAGGTGCCTTATTTGAACTTCCTTCCTTTCCTTGAACTTTTTATAAAAATTAATTGATAAAATAATGTCATACCTTTGAAGTCCATATAGATTTATTTCCACTCCCTCAATAAGTTCTCTCTTGAAACCTACCCATAGTGTTGCTTCCTCTTATCCTCAATAACTAGAACACATCATAAAGACCTTTGTTGTAGCCAAGATTCAGATTGAGGAGCATTTGCGTGATTGCTCAAAGGTTTTAGTAAATATTTATTTTATCAAAAAGATTATTCATGGCTAAAGGTTTTAGTAAATCTTTTATTTTTATTTATTGTTTTATGTTTAATTAATCTGGGAGACAATTTAAGTATCACATTTAAATTTGTTAAGTAGAAAAGGTCATAATACAAATGAATAAGATGATTAAAATTGTTTTTTTTTTATTATTATTATTTATAGCCATCTTTATTAATACTTGTATTGCAAAGTTATAGCTTGACTAGAACATTTTCCAATATAAATGATAATATTATTATGAAAAAAGATATCTAAAAGATCTTCTAAAATATAGTTGAGAGGCAGAATCTCTAAAAAAAAAATTAACAAACATGTCAAAAACACCCTTGTTAAATTTTCAAATTATTTTTACTATACTAAAATCATGAGATATTGAATTAACACTTGGGGGATAATATTTTCAAGAGTTGGTTGATGTTATTAATTTAAAATAGTTTAAAAGTAAATAAATTAAAATTATAAAACTTTTTATATTATAATTTTTTTATTGAAAAATGTATTATTTAGAAATAATAAATATTAACTTACAAACCAAGTTAGACCATGAGAATATTGTAAAGTACAAATAAAAAATTATAATATAAAAGTTAGAGTTTTTATATTTTTCCTTTTTATATTATTCTAATTAGTTTTTTAATTACTTTTAAATTAAAAAATCTATAATCTAAAATTTCTCATTCAATTAATTAAATCCTAATTATAAAAATATTAACTACTAAACATTTTTAACTTAAAATCAACATATATATATATACATATATATATATATATATATATATATATATATATATATATATATATATATATATATATATAATTGAAATAAATAATAAATAGTAATCATCCACTTAAATACAAAATACTCATCTTCCCATATATTTTTTTTTTTACAGGAACGGATATTGTATTGAATTATCTGATGGCAAATGCCTCATTTCGGGTTACAGATGGATGGCAGCGCACGGCTGTCTCCATGGCCAGTAGCCAAAAGACCTCCCCTCTACTGCGCCTGCGTATACAGCGACCTGTAGAATGTGCTACCTTATCAATCTTTCCTAAATTGCTTATACAGACAAACTGATTTACAAGAAGACAATAAAACATTGAAAACTAGTTATGGGATGGGATCACAGGCCTCGACTCCGTCTTTTAGAAGGGCTCCAAGGGGAAGGAGGACCGTCGTGTTGGCTTCGGCATCAGCTTCCTTATTATTGTCTCTCAACACATGGAAAAAGTCTATGCTCTGGAAGGAATGTAGCAGAGTTCTGATTCTGCTCAGCAACCTAGACAACCTTAAATCAGCAGGGGATGAGTTGTCCACGATGGCTTTTATAATGGACTGGGAATCACCATAAACCAAAACA